>VYZQ01042791.1:0-28312 GCA_013400655.1 Mystacornis crossleyi
CTCAGCCCTGTGCTCTTCAACACTGACATAAAAAATCTCTGCAGATAAATCCTAAAAATATTCAAAGAACTATTGAAACTCTGTCCAGAAGCATCTTCAACATGCTTTTCAATAAGTCATCTTCAATATTTGACAATTAAAATTCTGTCTGATTCATACATTTGAGGTAGAAAACATCAGAAACTGGGCTTTGAATTTCTCTTTCATGCAGGACTCAATTAGGGATAAATATTGCTGAGTTTCTCCTACACTAGCGACATCAAAAACTCACCATAGACACCCATCTTTGCTTTCTGCCCTGATCATGTTTTTTTCTGTACTTGGTTTGGCTGAGATGGAGTTAACTTTCTTCAGAGCAACCTGTATGTGGTGCTATGTTTTGGATTTGTGACTAAACAGTATTGATAACACAGCAATGTTTGGACTATTGCTGAGCAGGGCTTCCACAGAGTCAAGTCTTTTTTGTTTTGTTTTGTTTTTGGTTTTGGTTTTGTTTTGCTTTGGTTTGGTTTGGTTTTTTTTTTTTGTTTGTTTGTTTGTTTGTTTTGTTTTGTTTTCTCTGAGGAAAAGGAGATGGGTAAGAAGAAGAGTGAGCAGGACACAGCTGGGACAGCTGACCCAAATTGGCTGAAGGGATATTCTCTGAACCATAATATCATGGGATACACAAAGAAAGAGCTGGGCAGTTTGAGGGGATGCGGAGGGCAGGGAGAGTTGGCTTTCAAGGTAGCTGTTGCTCAGAGGTTTTTGGGCATCTCTTTTCTGGCAGCAGGCAGTCCATGACTACTTTTTCCTCAGTTTTTGTTTGTTTATTTCCCCTGCCTCTTTCCCTCACCTATCAAATTGTCTCCACATTGACACATGAGCTTTCTCATCACAGGGAGAGGGAGAGGGAGTGAGGAGCAGTGTGGGTACTTGGCAGCTGGCTGGGATTAGCCCACAACACCTGCAAAGTTATTCCATGTATATTCTCTTTTCCTGTATCCTTTCTTGCCTGCCCAGCAACCTGTTGCCCAGTCTTGATCGAGGTCCTTGCTTAGGGACAGAACTGAAGGACACCATATGGAGAACAATTCTCTCCTCCCTTAAGCTGTCTCATACTACACAATTCAAATAAGTGAAATGTGCTACCCAGAACACCGAGTTTTTAACGCGGCTGAACATTTTGCAGCTGACAGTTTATGATGCACACTGATCCTAGTGTCACCTTTTTAGTAAAGAGTTTTAAAACCAACAGAATTGTTTCCCTGAGAAAGGCAGTCACACACTGCTCAATTCACACAATCAATTCCTCTTATATAAACTGATATTTCTAGTGCAGAAACCCGTACCTGAATCCTTCTTCCAGTGTCTGCCTGAAAAACAATCTAAACAGTAATAGCACTGTAACTTTAATCTAGTTAATTTGGGTATTTGAAACAACCTAACCATAGGAGAGTAGATTTAAGCTTTTATATTAACTCACCTGGAACCTCAGGAAAGGTGCTCAGCCAGGCAAACCTGTGTCTGTGCTCAGCATAGCCAGACAAACCCACCACAAAGTTGCTGGGCTAAGGGAAATTTCACTTTTAAAATCTTAGTGAAGCCATGACCTATATTAGATGGCACTCTATGTGGACTTTCATAATAAAAATTATACAATTTATTCTATACATTTGCTCCGTTTGCAAGAATCTTTTTTTCAGATGACTAGGCAAGAGAGACTATTTGCCCTATCTACTTGCCTGTGAAGTTTCATTAAATTCCTGGAGGAATTATTCAGATATTTGGAGAAAGAATAGGATTATTGAAGACATTTCAGGAAAGACAGTCTGTAATCACTTATTGGCACAACATCTTCTAAAAGGTCATTGATTATTACCGACCATGTCTATTAAAATCCAATTTTATATGACATTTTAAGAAGTGCGTTGGGCAATAAATCGCTGGATTGAAAGTGTTTTTCCAAAGAAGAGAAGGTAGCCACAAGGGCAGACATACATTGCAGACCAGTAATATTGCAATAAACTAAAGAACACTGTCAGTCTGCTGAGTTAAAAGCAGAGGGCTGATCCACTGTATTTGAAAAAGTGCAATGTTACAAGGCTTGATAACTATTACCGTGATGAACGCTAAAGCACAGGACAGTTCTTGATATGCCCATGACAAAGCTGACATCTAACTTATTTCAGATGGGCCTGAAAAATTATTTTTCCATTGCCCTTTTCTCTTCCAGTGGGTTCTGGCAGTAACGGCCATTGCCATAAACAGAGGCACAAAAAAGAAGGCTGAAGTTTCTCAGGATTCCTCCCCCACCACCCATCCTGCAACAGAGCCTCGAATGTGGTGCTGCTGGCAGCTGGGAAATCTACTGTTCATACAGAATAGAATAGGGAGAATTTAACAGGAATGGATTATTCAAACAGACCCCCTGCAATTTTCAGAGACCCAGCGCCTCTCTGGTATGCTTTTGTTTTCCTCCAGCTACACAAGAGAAATAATATTAATTCAGAGAAGCTCCTATTTACAAATCTGCTGATTTTCAGGGGCAACAAAGCTCACAAAACCAGTGTCGTATGATGTTGAACTCTCTGATGTGTAACAGCTACATCTGAATTCTGGGAAAAGTCTTCCTGTGAGTGAGTAACATCTTTCTCCCTTGTGGCTTCCCTTCTCGTACTTAGTAAGGACTGAATCCACCCCACAGCCTTTCCTTCCCTCAGGGTGAGTTAATAGTGTCTGTCTGTTCTCAGCACCTACTGTCAGAAAATGGAAAGGCTACTGTCTCTAAGACCACAGTATCTGCATTAAAAGAAGACTTAGATTTTTCAAAGGAACGGCTGGATGGAAAAGCAGCCTGATACCACAACCCACATCCTCCTAGGAAACCCAGGTTTCCTGCTACCTTCAGGGGAGAAATATTTTTGCTATATTATTGTTTATACCTGATTTGGGCAAGTTTCATCTCTTTGAAATTTTATTTTTAGAATGCTACAAAGACTAAATAACAGAAATAATTCCACATTTTACTAGTATAGAAACTGTAGGAATGAGGGAGTGGAAAAGCAAACAATTCTAGCAAATCACATCCCGCTAATAGCAACATAAATCTGCAGCTACCCAGTGGACCTCAATGAATCTACTTTACATTTATTCTGCTGTAGCCAAGCATGAAATTCATCCCAGTGATTTATTCCCTAGATAGGAGAGATATAGGTTGGACTCAGTTCTGCACTTAGAAAATAGTCTGTCATTGAAAAATCCTAGTAATTAGAGATAGAATTCATGTTTGAGGAGTGTTTCCAGAGCAAAAACTTTTAAATGTGTCAGGGATGGAACTTGTGTGAAGGGCCAGATGTATACAGCCACCTGTGACTTCAAGTGTACATGATTCAAATATGAAATAATTCTTAGGATTCAGATTTAGGGAAAAGATCTGTAAAGGTGATTGTGCCTCACATTTTAACAAAGGTTTCAACTTCACATTGCGTAACTCCTGTGTCTGTAATCAATTTCATACACCAAAACAAAAGTTATACCTAAGAAACAGAGTTGAAGAAGGAAATGGAATAAATTCAAATGAAAAATCTGTTGGTCACCTTACTATCTAATTTAAACAAATACTTAAAACCAGTTTTATCTTAATTACGCAGACATTAGGGGCATAAAGAGGACAGAGACAGACTCTTCTCGGGGGTGTCCAGTGACACAAGAAAAAGCAATAAGCAGCACAAATTGCAATACAGAATATTCCACTGAAACATAAGGGGAATGCTCTAACTATGAATGCTTAAGATTCCTATTAGGTTGTTGCACGTTACTCAGCTACTCTGGATGTAAAGCAGTTTTTTGACTTCAGTAGAAGTCAGACTTTAAAATTTTCTGTACCTCACAGGTCAATAGTTGGGGGTTGTTGTTAAAATAGATCTGTCCTCAGGAAATGAACTCTTGCTCTACAGCTCTTACTCTGCTTCCACAGAAAAACTAGAGGAATACTCACTGTCTGCCATTGGTGGATCACAGGATCAAGGTCATCTATAGTGAATCATCCACCTCTTCCCCAAGAAATGCCTTTTAATTTATTGAATGTTGTTTACTCTCTGAAGGAAACTGAATTTGTAAGAGTGTTGGACATTGTCTACTCTGACGAAACTTGAAAGGAATTTCCTGCCTCTTCCAAAACTGATCTGATCTGAAACTTATTTTAAAATAAAAAAAAATATGTATTTCCACTGATTTTAATCACAGCATTTGAGAAGGATACCATGTCAGAATCCCTGAAAGAACTAGGAAAAAAAAATCAGGACAAGGTAAATTGGATGTTTTCTGCCTAAACTGACTACACTCTCTACCCTTTTCAGTAGTTGCACTATAGATGCTCTGTAACAAAGTTCAGAAGGAATTTACATACCCATCTGGATAAAATATAAAATTCATTAGCACCTTATATTATAGACGAAAATTGCAAATTTAAAACCTTTCTTCTTGTGACAAATTAAAGTCTTTTTTTGTCAGTAGTGTGAATTGATATTTCCCATTTTTTACTTCAAGTGTTTGGTGGGAAATGTACAATTTGCACTTCAAAGAGTCACTCCAGATTAGTCCTGTGCTTTGCGGCTGTAGGAAAGTCTTGCAATTGTATCATTACAGTCAAGGCATTTCCATATATTTAAGGTGACAGGCTCATATTTATTTAATTCCATAGGAAGCATTAGACTGCGTATTGTTCTGAGAAGCATTTCAGTGTATTTGGATCTCTGAGCTATTTATTTAATCATATAAATTAAACACTGGGGTCCCCATTGCAGTACAAAGCCTCTTGTGTGTAAAATAGTTTACCAAATAAGCCTAAAACATGAGGCAAAATTAAACCCCACTCCATGGCCCACAGCAATCCTCTCAAAACTATTCCTCCTGCCTGAGGCCATTATTTGATTGTACAATTAGCTTTTAAATCCATGTGATACCAGACTGAACCCTGACAACTTTAGTCATTAAGTATTCCTGACGGGCAATGTCCATCACAAAGACTTTGTGTGAGAGGTCATCAGGGCACCCATCATATCCTTCAAGCACCAGAAATTATTCCTGCTATGCATGTTTAGAGAAGCAGCTCTGTAACAGCACAGAGGCTCTGAAATGTTCGTGCTTCTGACTTGTATCCCGCATGGAGAATATTTCTTCACAAAAGGATCTAGGAAATGTATGTTCCATAAAGCTCTGTCACGGCAAGTAGCTGAGATGGCCCCGCTCTTGGTGCTGCATCCCTCTGGAGCTGGCAGCCAGGTGATCCACAGCCCATGGCATCCTGCTCCTGGCACTGCAGAACCAGTGCCTCATGGCAGGACACACACATCACTCCTGCCAGCCATGGGCACACAGAGCTGCTCATCCCCTGCTCATGGGAATATATCAAAACCACAGAACTCACAGCACTGCTGCCTAGGAAGTGGGCTGAATATATCCTCTGGAAATGATCCAACCCTTGGGGGCACTATTTGCAATGAGTCTGTGACATTACAATTCATGGGAACTGTATCAAACCCAGTGGGTAAAACTGAGCCAGGCACCCCGGGGGCAGTGGCCGTGGTGCCTCCCCAACCAGCCACCTCCTCAGCAAGGTCCAAGAGGCCAGGAGAGGTGGCTGAGGCCAAGGGAGGTGGCTGGGGTCAGCCATAGCCTGGCAATCCCCAGGCACTACCCCAGGGAGAGTGATCCTGGATGGGATGGGGTCAGCTGCTGCTGGCATCCCCCAAGGCACTTAGGGCCTGGACACCAGTATTTCCCCCAAGTGAAACCAACTGATGTGTAAGGTTTTATTAAGCTTCTAAAGCTTTGATTCTGAGCTGTCCATGACAGCCCAACACCATCACCCTCCCCAAAACGGCACCCATGTAGAGACAGGAAGGAACAGCAGAGCTTTTCCACCAGCTCAGCAGGGCTGGTTTGAGTCCAGGAACTCTTCCAGCGTGGGAACGGCTACAGGCCAAATCTTCCCGTTACCAGTGCTGATTAACTTCCTCCTTGTAAAAACTGCAGCTACACCAGCAGCAGACAGAAGGAGCCCCAAGCTACTATTTCCATTGATTCCTAAGTATAATGTAAAAAGATGTTAAATCCACACTCTAGTGATGGTCAAGCAGAATGTCTATTCACAATGAAAGGCTGACCACTGAAACAGAGGACTCTTGTAAGGTAAAGGTCTTAATTTGCCATCAAGTCTAGCACAGCTCAGTCTAACTTGGAAATGTTGATGGCACTTGTAATAAAAAAAAAAAAACAAAAACAAACAAACAAACAAAAAAAACCACCTGTCTAAAATCTCTAGTATTAAGACACTGTCAGCTACAACTGATTGTTAAACTAAAACAAATGCTATGGAGAACCCCTCAACAGCAAAAAAGTTTTTTCGCAAGGTATTCCATCCTCTATACTTTTGCATTCCCCATCACTAAACAGCAAGTTAGGTAAATGCAGAAGCCTTTGTGCATTTATAACATTTCTGGAAGGTAGAGGAATACTCTTATTTTTCATTTTACAGAGGGAGAGCTGAGACAGAGGCATAATTTTTTGTCTGCCAACATGTGGGCAAGGAAGGAACAGATTCTACAGAGATTTCTTCTGCAGGATTTGCCACAGAACTGTTCTGGGAAGCAGCCAGAAGAAATGGCTAAAAACTCTTAGTTACTTACAGTTTCTGCAGACAAACTGTCCTAAGCCATCACTATCAATGAAAACTTGGCACCAGCAGTAGGGAGAATCAGAATATGTCCATGAAATACTTCTTTTTTTCTGGACTTTCTTGAATGAGCCTGAATTTTTTCCTTTTTCCAGACACATATTACTTCATTCCAAAATACATGAGAATTTTTTCCTCTACAGAAGAAAATAGTACACTAAGATTATAAAAACAAAATATTGCTGACTTTTCCACTGCCTTTTCCTGCAGCATTTTCTATGGAATGGTGTTCTCCCCAGACTTACACATTCACGTTTATAGTGTAGGTGCATAGATAATATTTCTCGTACGCTTCCAGATTCTAAACTCCTATTTGGTTCTTCTGTATTGTGTCATCTTTGTCTCTTTGTCTGTAGGTTAAAATATTTTATTTTTAAGAAGTCTGTCTTTCTACTAGATAAAGAAAAATCATATAAATTTAATGAATTGACCACATTACTTCTGATATGAACTCCTTTAGTTAAACTGTTCTTGTTCATAAAGCTGTACTGCTTATGAATCCTTGATACAAGTGGATGCAATCAGAGCTAGTCATTGCTACACTGATAATTTTAGCACTTCAACTTCAAAAAAAACCTGATTGTAATGATCAGTCTCTTGGAGTTTGTTTTATAATTTCTGATCCTTTTGTTTTAACACTCTGTATGGCATTAATAGGATAAAAGGAATGCCTACTTTAAATAGAAAACCATGTTTTCTGCTTACTTCCTCTTTCAGAAACTGAAACTCCTCCAATGTATGACTGATAATTGAATAATGAAAATTATGTACTCATTGTTAACTGAAAAAAGCCCAAACCTTCTTGCAGAGCACGTCAATCTGGGAAGTCTGAAAGATAAGAGGAGCTGTTATGCAGCATTCAGATAAGGTCCTTCCCAGTGCTTTGCAATCAGACAAAATTCCTACTTGTTTTAATAGAAGTTTGAAGGAGGCTAAAGTACTTTGATACTGAAAGCTTTTACGTATCAAAAGTATGGACATGAGAATGGAGATCCCTTACTAAACAAGAAAAGCACCTCATAAAGAACCCAACTGGAAAGGATAAAATTCAGGGAGAAGTAGATCTATCGTGACCTCTATGAGCTGTAATGCCCTGAGTTTGAAAAATGTCATGAAACCATGACTTACACAGATTACTGTAGTAGATAATCCAACTGATCACTGATACCTTCACAATGAACAATAGTGAACTGAAAAATTCCAGTCATAACTGAATGATGGTATTTGCTTATACATATTGTGACAGTTTACCTGCTGAAAAAGTGTTTATAGTAAACAAATATTTATTTACTTATATTGGCTTCAATAAGAACTGCTACAGATTTGGGTTTTTTAAGTTGGAATTTGCTGATGGTAATATTTAAAATTTGATCCAGAAAATGCTAAGATGTCACAGTAGACTGAAAAAAAAAAAAANACAGATTTGGGTTTTTTAAGTTGGAATTTGCTGATGGTAATATTTAAAATTTGATCCAGAAAATGCTAAGATGTCACAGTAGACTGAAAAAAAAAAAAAAAAAAAAACTCAAAAAAACCCCAAACATACTGTGTTTCCTTTCTGGGTTTATGTTCTTTTTATGTTCTTTTCCTATCATTACATGACATGTGAGCAGCAATAACTCCTACTGACATGTCATAATAATCGAAGTGTTCTGTTAGTCATACTCTCTTTCCAAAACCAACACAAACAGTTGAATATTATCTTCAGATCTGAGGACAAGAAGATTTATTATATTATTCAGAAATGTGCCTTCTGAGTCTGCCATAATGAAAACACTGCATAGGCACATACTCAGCCCCTTTGTATTGATTCACCAAACTCCTGCTATTTGCCATCTTGCCTTAATGATTTCTAAGAAAAGCTAAAATACACACTAAAGGAGAGCTTTAAAATATGTTTCTTTCTTGCAGTAAAAGCAGACTATTCTCATACTCACATTTTATTATATCTTCCCTCAGTTATCTCATACAATTGGTTGGAAGTCAGTACAGTGAGAAGTATTTCTGTAACATACTGGGTTACAAATGTTTGAGAGATGTCTTCTAGCTTATTTTACCACACAGGTTTTTTCCATTGCTGAGTTCACCCTTTTGACTGTGTGCTGGCAGAAATTAGAAAACACTAGATCATGAGGGTAGGGGGGGGGGGAAAAAAAAAAAAAAGTAGAAAAGGGATGTTTCAGAACAGCTTCTCAATTTAAGACAAGCAATCAGACCAGAAAGCTTAAGTGCTGAAGAGACTGATATGCAGAAAGCCTGACTCAACAGGTAAGATGGAAAACTGCTCCAACCACAGCAAGAATTTCCCAAATCCCAGGAGGTTTGCAGAGTATTCAGCAGCTGTGGTAGCATGACTCAGAACTAGCTGGCTTTGGGACAAGTAACTGGAGCCACAGCAGCTCAATTCAGCTAGAATGAGTGTGTATAAGAGGATTCTACAAGCTAAATCTGGGGATTGGGCTCCGCCAAAACTCTTTCCTGCTCTTGTTGCTATTATTTTCAAGCTTGTCTCTTCCTCGATTCAATTCAGCCATGTAGTGAAACCATAGTTTGAACATCACTTAGACAGGAGTTTCAGCTTCTTTCATTTTTAATTACTCAAAAAAATTAGGTGAGACAAGATCCAAATTAAGCAGATTGATGTAGGCTCATGACCATTTCTTGAGAAAAAGATTTTGTAACCCTACATGCTTCTGCATGAGCACACATCCATAAATCTTCAAAACACTCAGGATGGAATACTTCACAACGTAAGCATACAAAGTAGGTAATTACTGGCTTGCTCACTCTTCTTGCCATTCTGCAATTTTCATTTCACTGCCAAAATGCCTGGCAGGAAAATACGGAATAAGAATGACAAAGAAAACAAACTTGAAGTTCCACCCTCAACAACTTAGAAAGACATTAAGGATAGTTTTAATGATATTTTCTGGAATGACTGCAAGTGTCAAAGCATATTGAAAGAAATTCATGAAGAGCTGTGGAATAGGCACATAATAGACACTCATATTCCTAAACTTTGGAATATGCAAGCATATAATTAGGAGAGTGCTACATAATAAACACCAAGTAAGCCAGAAAAAATCACAAGGGGAATAAAAAAATGAATACTAAAGCAGGGAACCCAAAGCTATCTGCACACTGAAAAATACCATGAATTCAAAACAGTCTGCGTATGACTGCATACCTGAAAACCTACTTATTACCAAACTGGGCAGAGAGGGGGAAAGGATGTAATAAAAACAACATCCTTGTTATAAACTTCTCCAGCTGGGATGAAATTAATATATAGGCACGACATGACAAATTGTTTCACAAAAGACACTAAAAAATAAAAAGAAAATAGAAAAAAAAATAAGAAAATAGAGAAAGATCACCTATAATCAATTGTTTAAATTAAGAAGTTTAGGTCTGCTCACAGGCAAGATTGAACCTAAATACTTTAGCATTAACCTGATGCATTAACAGGAAAAGCTTTTTTTTGCCTATGGAGATTCATTGAAAGTCTTCTTCTTGTGACCCACTGATCACGGGCATCCAAACCATGGAGAGCAACAGCCTGCATCAACAGTAGTTACAACACCCTTTCTCTAACCAGTATCAATCTACCTCATGCACATTCCTCTCTACTTACATTTTAAGTTCTTAATTACTGTACCTAAAACATTTACAGCTATAGAAGTGTCCTATTTTCCCAAACATGGAATGTTCTCATTCCCTCTGCCTGGTAAATAAAGGCCTCATTCTCACGAAGACCTGAAATTAATTTCACAAGGAATTTACTACACCAGTAGTAAAATTCACATCAGTTGGGATCTGTACTGAAGAAATACACAGGTAGTTATACCTAGTGCTGCACTTGTCACAGGAAGCAAAACTTTAACCATTAATGAAAAACATGTGAGTTCAACCGATGGCTTTTCACAGGGGACTTATTTGTAGAACAGAAATCCTTCTATTTCATCCAGCATCAGTGTTGCAACCTGACGTACAACCTCTGGGTGTCTGTGAATGCAGGGAGCCAACCAACTGGCATATTCCCCTCTCTAAAAAGTGATGGCATCAGCAATACCACCAAGAAGGAAGAAAATAAGGTAAAAGGGAAGGACAAGATGTGAAGGCTATAGTTTATTTAGGCTGCATCTTCATTAAATCTGGGATCATTTCTCAGCAGTAAATTGTTTCACCCATGGTTGCCCCAACCCATTCGGGAGGGTGCTCATCACCCTGCTGACATGGAGGCAATCTTTCAGTTCCCCCTTGGCTAAAAATCGAGGGAGAGCTGATCACTGTTATTTGTTACCCTGTGACCTCACAGAAAATAGGTATTTTAATGCCCTTCACCCTCTTCCTGATGGCCCATTTTCAACCTGACTTATCAGATAACAAGACCTTGTGGTTTTTCTCCTACCATGGATGCAGTTGGAGAAAAATCAAAACGGAACAAACTGAAGAATCTTGACCAGCCCAGTCTCCTAACAAGAGAAAAATTTCTCCTTGTTCACTTTCAATCTCCTGCAGAGTGCAGCAGTCCTCAGCATGAATTTTCAAACACACAAACAGCAAGGTGAGTGCTGGTCACTTCTGCCACATCTCAGGTGACAGGATATGAGGAAACTGCCTCAAGTTGCACCAGAGGATGTTCAGTCTAGATAGATTAAAAAAAATCACTGGAAAAATGGTTTAGCATTGGAATAATTGCCCAAGAAGATGGTGGAGTCACTGTCTCTGGGAGTGTTCAAGAGGCATCTGGATGTGGCACTTGGAGATACCATTTATGGGTTTATTGTAATACTGGGTTGATGGTTGGACTAGATGATCTTGAAGGTCTCTGGATCCTTCTAAATATTTACCTGTCTATTTTAAAGCTAGATGATAAATTAAATGTTAGAGTTCTATATTTTTGACAATACATTATTTCTATAAAATGAAAAGTCAGAACAGAAAATAAAACACCATACTCAACAATATTGATCAGTATAAATTATGCATGACTCATTTTGAATTACTTCTGTAACCCAATATTCTCACCTTGCTAGTGGAAATAAATTAATTATAACACTAGAAGCCATTGTACAAAGGTTAAAAACAGGCATGCATGCATTCATCTATAGAAAATGAAGAAGTTTAGGTTAATGAAATGTCTGAGGAAAAGAGTCTTATTAATTAGCAGGTTCACAGCATTCTTCACAGCTATATTTTAGAGATGCCAAACTTTAATATATTAACGCTGTAGGCAAAATCTGCATCTCCATCTTGAAAATCGTTTCAAGCTTATTTTATTCCATCTTGGATCTTTCTTCTAGTGATTTGTATGCCTGAAAGCACTATCTCTTCTTCAAAGTCTTGCATGAGACAGAAACCAAGTGCAATGTTTATAGCCCTGGAGATAATGGGATAAAACTACTGAAAGAGCTCTAGTTATATTTATTTTTTAGAATGGATTGCATTTCCAAAGTTTCATTAACATTGTACCTCATATCGGTAAGTGTTTATAGATTTTTTTTCCCTTCATTGGCTCTAGATTTAATGTTGATATTATCACTCTGGGGTTTTTTTGGGGTGTTTTTTTTGTTTGTTTTGTGTGGGGTTTTTTTTGTTTGTTTGTTTGTTTGTTTTTTTTGTTTTTTTTTGTTGTTTTTTTTTTTTTGGTGGGGGTAGTTTGGGAGTGGGCTGATCCGAGCTCATTGCAATCAGGAGGCCTTTTTCCACTGACTCTGCTGGATACTGAAGACCTAGTAAACAAAAAAGAAGTACAGCACCTTGTGACTTAACTAACCTGGAGCTTTCTGCATTGTATGTAGGGAAGGCATGGGGTGAGAAGTATTGGCACTAGCTATGACCCTGCTCCAGTCCTTTAATTACAGCCCAAAAGCCATTCAGAAGCAGATATTTTAATGCTACATTTTTTTTGTCTTTTCAGCCTTTGTGCTTTGAAGAGTGTCAGCAATGTTATTGTTTATTGGGATTGTTTTTGTGCAATAGGTGTTTCTATTTTTTAAACACCAGGGTTACTCTGTCACTGAGCATCACCTTTAAGAACCAAGCTGTAAAGTAGTGTTTGTGGTCCTGTGGGTTGCTTTTGTTGGGAGGAAAAGCTGCTGCTGGAGGGAGGTGCAGGAATGGGTGAGTTGCCAGACTCACAGGCAGTTCCAGCTATAGGGACTTCTTGTTCTGTGCTTGAGTGGGCAGGGGAAGGAGGAGCTCACCGCTGAGCCAAGTTTGGGTGGCATGGTTCCCAGAAAAAAAGTGTACCAGCGTGGAGAGCTGCACTTTTTCAGCTGACAGACAGCTCAGGATCCAGCTCTGACTTTAAACCTACTCATCTGAACTAGAATGAACCCCATCTGGCTCAGCCTGGGGTGGAACTATGCCTATCAACACACTCCCCCCAGTTTATAGCAATTCAAAATTCTTTTCCCAGGTAACACTGCACACAGAAATCTCTCTCCTTTCCCCTGGGCATGTTCCAGACTTTGTTGTTGTCATTATTTTGACTGTCTCCTTCTGAACCACTTCCTTGGTTTTCTATTATTTCTCTCACTTTACACAGCTGATCAGGTTGATGATTTGTGCTATTTTTCAGCTCTTTTCTTTAAGACTTGTTGCCCCTGTCCTTCTGGTAGTTACAATGTCCTCAAAACTGCAAGCTTCCTATCTATCCCAATAAAGGTGACACAGTTTAGCTAAAGCAATTGAAACACGAGGTCTTTGACACCAAACAGAGCACACTGAGGTAGATGGAGCAGTAATAACCTTTGCAGGAAAAGCAGATGGATTTACCTGGATATAAATCAGTATAAGCCCTTCAATTGATTGAGCTAAAAACTTCACTGTTATATATTTACTATATTTATTTTTTTAATGGTTCTAATTTAAGATTTTTTAAAGTAATCTCTCCACAATAAAGATACATGATTTCAAAAAGGGCAATTTTGCTGACCAGAACAGGCTTTCTCCTCTCTTTGTCCAGAAAGAAAGGAATGGAAAATAAAGAAAGTAAAAAAAAATTAAATCCAGCTATTGATAATTAAAGGATGGCCTAGGAATCCTAATGACAAGTTAACAATAACTTCTATAAGGGGAGAAATTTTTATTGTATTGTACTCGGTTTGTGTGGCCAGGCGTGACCCTGTAGGAAGCCCACACTGGAGCAGGCTCCTGGCAGGACCAGTGGCCCTGTGGAGAGAGGAGCCCACGCTGGAGCAGGACTTGTGACCCTGTGGAGGACCCACCCTGGAGCTGTTTGTGAAAACTACAGCCTGTGGGAGGACTTCAGCTGGAGGAGTTGATGTAGGACTGCCTCCCATGGGAGGGACCCCACGAGGGATCAGGGGGAGAGTGTGAGGAGCCCTCCCCTGCGGCAGAGGGAGTGGCAGAGACAACCTGTGCTGAACTGAACAGAGGCCCTGTTCCCCTTCCCCCTGTGCCACTGCAGGGAAGGAGGTGGAGAATCCATGAATGAAGTTAAGCCTGGGAAGAAGGGAGAGATGGGGGAAGGGTTTTAAGATTTGGGTTCATCTCTCATTACCCTACTCTGATTTGACTGGTAATAAATTCATCTGATTTCCGCAGGTTGAGTCTGTTTTACCGTGACAGTGACTGCTGAGTGATCTCTCCCTGCCCTTATCTCGACCCTCAAGTCTTTTGTTGTGTGTTCTCTCCTGTGTCCAGCTGAGGAGGGCAGTGACTGAGCAGCTTTGGGAGGGGTACCTGGCACCTAGCTGGGGTCAGCCCATCACACATACTCGTAGAGAGACAAGGACAAAAGTCTTCTACCTCCAACCAGGCTCTGAAGAAAACATCTTAACTAACAGAGAGAGTCATACTGCTCTGGAAAACTTCCAATTTATATGTGTCTCTTCAATAACGTGGACCTACCAGGAATCCATGTGTTTTGCTAGTCAAAACATTGGGAAATATCCAAAATTCAGCTATCTTGAAGTACGGTAAAACACGGCATGTTTGTTTCTCAACAGGAACAATGGCATAATGTGCATATTATACACAAACTAAATATTTTATGATGTTTTTAAGTACTAAAATAATCTTTAATCTCTGAGCAAAAAGCACTTGTCCTGGGGTGACTGTAGGATACAGTATTCCCTATCATCTGCCCTATGCCAGACATGAATCCTGTGCCTCCTGTGTCTTCAAGCTGTTTCTCAGGAGAGGGTAGAACCACCAGGCGAATTTTTCAAAGCAGTTTGTGGTCAAGGACGCACACTCCCCCTGTGTTCTCTCACTGCTGCAGCAGAGCAGAGAAAAAAACTTTTCCTGCTTTTTCCAGCTCTTGGTTCCTTTTCTCAGGAAAGAAATTTCTCAGGAGAGAAATGGAGAGTTAAACTCCTTTCCTTTTTAGCTAGTCTGCTAGCTGAGGCAAGAAAGTTTTTTCCCTGGGACTTTGGTTTCTTCTTCTTCTTCTTCCCTTCTGGAACTCTTCAGAACACCAGAACACCAGAACATCACCGGGAGGCCCTACACCGCAGCTTGGAGGGGCCCAGCTGAACCCCAGCTCCGGAGAGAGCAGAGCCATGCCTACAAATGACTTTGAATTTTACCACGTTCTCTCCACAGCGAGAGGTTGTATTATTTAGCATTATTCTTTTTTCCGTGCCTGCACGCACTCTACTTGTTAAATAAATACCTTTTTTTTTCACTTTCCTCTGAAGAATTTCTTCTCAAACCTTTTGGGGAGGGGCAGCTGAAACCTGCCTTCTGTGGAGGAGATGTTCCTTCCAGAGTGTTTCCCTTAATTTGTCTCAAACTGAGACAGCACTTAATCGCTTGAGACTGCAATTAGGTTGGCTTCTGTTAAAGTGCTTAATTTTTATCTTAACCAATCACTTAAATCACTGGAGTGTAACTACTTTGCTGAATCAAGATCTAAAAACTTCATTAACTGAGGTTGAGTCCTTACTCAGCCCAGTGTCTAGACCCAAATTCCCAGTCTAGATATTTGGCCTGGCCTGGCCTTCCATTTGGAGTTCCTGATCTGTAGTCCAGCCCTACCAGGAGCCAATTCACTTGCAAAGAGACACAGCCACAAGGTTCCTCCTTCCACTCAGGAATTAGAAATTAAAACAAAACAAAACAAAACAAAACAAAAACAAAAAACCCCCAAACAAACAAACAAACAAACAAAAACCAAAAAACCTTCATAATCTTTTTATCAGGTCGCAAATAATGTTCATTCAAATTTTGGCACTTTTTCCACTGCAGTGACAAATTCACTGGAATTGTTACAGACTAGTTGTAGCTGGAGCCTTCTGACAGCAATGAGTTCTGTAGGAAACCACTGAAGTCTGCCAATTGTTTATGACATAAATTTCACTATTTGAAACAGTCTTCATGAACTACATATTGTATTTGAATAAATACTGAGACAGATTGATATGATTAAGAATACATTAATAAAGTATCATTCATTTAATTTTCTAGTTCTTTGTTCATCCTTAATCTAAAGATTGGCTTACTTCTCTGCAATATTTAAGCAAACATCTTTTGTCTTTAATACCCAAAGTATTCAAAGTTAATTCTCTTTAACTATAAATAAAACTAAAAAGAAGGATGATTTCATTTCCCTTTGTTGACTCAACTTACAATCATTTCTAACTCTATTGTCTGAACATAAAAGGAAAAAATATTTCTACAAAGCCAGGCCTATGTCCTTTGAAGATAGCACAAAAGAGATGCATTCTTGTTGTGATCAACTTTTGTTCCAGTTTCCTTAACATGTTCCAGTTTCCTTAACAAGGTTAACTCCACAGTGGCATGCACAAGTCTAGTGAAAGGAATAATTTCAGATGTTTTCTCTATGTTGTTGGTTTATAGTTTATGTGAAAAGGCTGCCCTCTTCTGACAACTTTTCCATTTCTTCGAAAATCTTGACACATTTTCTTATCTCCATTTATGGTTTCTCCTTTGTTTCTCCATACATTGTATGAGTAGGGCAGGTATCCCCACTCCTTATGCTCATAATCAGAATGATATAACATAGAAATGAGAAGGTTAAATACACCATGCAATTAATGTGTAAACTGCACATATTTGATAAACATGATAAAAATCAACACCCCTTCATACTCAAACAGTCAAGCAGCAAGCAAGTGAACTCTGGTATTTTGAGCTGTGGTAGAAATATTAGCTGCCACAGTGACACACTCCCACTTTTTTAACAGGTGTCATCTTCCCATTTTTCAGACACACCCATTGCATGCATCTCTTTATCCACAGCACCTTGGCAGTAGCTGCATAAGCCTTTTAGTCTAAATCCTGACTTACTGCATCCTGGTCTCAGAATAGGCAGAGTGGGTTGCTTTCAAATGAAATGAAATAGAAAGATGCTTTCCAGGAGCGCACCTAATGCACTCTGACCAGCGCTGGGGAGTCAGCTCTTACATTCCTACAGTACTCAGGAGGATGCAAGGGCTGAAAATAAAACTGGATTTTGATGCCACAGGGCAGAGCCTCCTTGGCAGCTGCAGCAAATCCAGAGCTCCGTGGCACCAGCCATATAGGCTGCTTCTTACCTTGTAAGAAAGGACAGACAGTTCTGTTGAAATTGACAACTGAACACAGAATTTCAGGAGTCACACACTGACCATTTAGTATGAAAATTATATTAACAGCCCCTGAAGTAAGGCCTGTCACCCAGAAGTCCCTCTCCCACTGAGTACTTCAATCGCTGGGCTATCCTGTGCTTTCTCTGTCCCAACAAGTCTCAGTCCCATTCTGGATAAGTTCAGAAGAAACCTTGCAAACTTCAAAGTGGTAAAACAAGGTGAGGTACCAGCTGAGTGCTGTCAGTGGCAGCTGTCATATGCGGAACGTGACAGTGGACTTACCCTGTTTTAGTACCTCTTTAGGACCCCATGTCCGAATCCTTCCTTCCTGGATCATATCAGCTGTGCTGTATTGACCCATCACTTTCCATCCGGACATTAAGGCTTCGTGTGATTATTAACTATCCTGAAATACTCCTTCAGAAATAACCTATAACTCTATTTACAAAACTTGCCTAAAAAGAGCAGATGTTTTTACAGTGCTTTCTTCCTCTTAAAAAGATATCTGACCTCCTTTCAGTATCTCCTTATTAAATTTCTTTCCACTTAGCTGCATATAAACTGAGCCCTGAATTCCACCATCATATATCTGCACTTCAGCTCATACAAATAAGTAATTCCAATGTGTAATCAATCCTTATCTGAGGCAGAGATCATAAACCACAGCCTTAACTCTATATAGCATCACTGAAATCAATAAAGCCATCCCAAATTAAACTAGCAAATGGTCTTGTCCTACATGTCTTTGATCTAGACCATTTCAGCCTACTGTGAATTAAGATAGCGATGTAGAAAATCTCCTGATGTAGCATCTCCTGTCTGATATCCACTGTCTTTCATCCAAGTGAGCTCCTGCTTGCTTCAGTGACTCCTAGCACTTAATGAGTTTCTTGACATATCCTCCCTGTCATGCCATTCCAAACAGTATAAAGAAAAGATTAATTTATCAAATACTAAACAGGTCTTACACACACACACACAGGAAAAACAAGTTTTTATGAGTTTTTTTAAACCTGCCACTTAACAATTTAATATCCCTGTGACTACACACTAAATATAAACACTGCATTAAATCTCCCAAGCTTGTTGCATCTGATGGAACCAACTTGGAGCTCATTACTACAAGTACACACTAATGAGATCCCTCTGGTATCACTACAATACAGTGGTTAATTACAGAGCCTATATTTACTCATGGGATACATCTTTCTTCCCATGTATAGAGATTGTCCCTTACTGATTAACAAACTGGATACAAGCAAATTATAAAAATAATGTTAACAAATTTATCATCACAAATTGGTAAGTGTTTCCATTTTACAGGTGAGAAAATCAAAGCCCAATGGCATCACCAGGCAACCCAACAGGGCATATTGCCAAATACTGAACCAGGAGAAAACTGGAGCATTTAGGGCAGTTGTATAAGGCAAACATTTCATTTCAAATGGAACTGGTCTGAAATTACCTAATTCATCATTTAAGAACTTCTCAAAGGAAACTGATTTGGTGTTTTCAGCCCTTTCTGAATTTCTGCAATGACACCTTTTTGTATTACAATGAGCAGTGTCAGTGGGTATTTTGCATTCTGAACACAAATGCACAAGTGAACTGCAATGAGTCCAGCCTCTCTTCAGCTCTGATGGAGAAGTTTGCTCCACTGAGCCACCACCACCACTCGCTTGCGAACAGGGAACTCCCTGGAAGATTTTCATTTTCTGCCTGACTGTGGCATCCTCTGCTGAGTCTGAGGGAGCTGACATGATTAGTACAAAGTAGCATGTGGCAGTGAGCCACAGAAAGCACTGCATTTCTGAACAATTACAGCCCATTTTGTTGGTGCTGGGAGACACGAGGCTACAGTCCAAGTGCTCAGCCACTTGAGAAGTGCAATTATGTGCTGGAAATGCACTGCCTGGAAGAGTCCCTCTTACGAAATGGAAATTACCAGCTAAAATTGGAAATTAGGAAAAGAAAGTTTCTTTCTGTCTCGCGCTGTTTATTGGAACCTCCGGAGTTATCAACTCGGCTGTGTCTTTCCTTTTTACCCAAAGCTTGCAAAAATCACAGCAAAAAAATCGCTATTCCTGTCCCACATATTTCATAGGGATGTTTAAAATGTGTGAAAATACAATTAATTTCCTTTATAAATCTTATCATTCCCTTGTCACAGTACTGAGCAACACTGCGTCATGTCTGTAGGCCTTCCTGTATCAACAGGGAAAACAGAAAAATTGTAGGAAGGTAACTCAGTCCGATATATTTCTATGCCTGAATATCTGTGTCACATACTGAAAGATTCTATTCCAGGCATTTGAAATCTAGTCTCAGGTCTCTGTGCTTATTTAAGGGGATAGAGGTAGCAGGTATTTAGAGGCAAGGTGATGAAAGAAAGGAGACTCAGAGACCTGTTAAGGTCAGACTAGGATAGATGAGAGAAAGGCTGGACAAAAACCTGCATAATGAAAGAAGGAGAGCAACAGCAGTTTCAAAAAACAGGAAAGAAGAGAAATTTTAAAAATCCACCCCTTCATACTCATGAATATGAGCAAACAAAAATGTCTTTTCCTGCATGTCTCCTAATGAGTCCCTCAAAGGAAAGGAACAAAGAATTACATAGTAAAATGCTAAAGCTGAGAAAGACACCACTTGATTATATCTATGGTAATTGCCTACAGTAGTATAACTACTATTACTATAGAATTAATTTTTTTTTTAAGAGTCAGTCCATAAGCATGTCTGTTCACAAGTCTGTATACTTTTGGTTTGTCCAGACAAGTAAAAGCACGTGCAGTGACTGCTTCAGAGCTTTGCATGGACTGACCAACATGCTGAAGCTGTGTCCAGCAATGAAAACATGGCTGCCCTGCCTTATGACACTAAATTCCATCTTCCTTACAACCCAGCTTTCGACTTGCAACAAAACATACAATTCACAGATTTTTGGACATCCCGCTCCACTGACAGTCAGATGAAATTAGTTAATAAGTTCAACCAAGCATTGCTGTCAAGCATAGGAACAGAGATGGCATAGGAAATAAAGGAGATGGATAATGTGCATAGGATGCATTTGCATGAGAAACCAGCATTAAACACATAAAACAGACTTACAGAAGAAAAATACACCCATCTGTCCATCAGGAAAGGAAATCTGGAGGACAGAACCTTTATGTAGTGTTTATTCCTGCTCACATCCCAATAGGTGAAAAGCTGGCATCAGGCTCTACCCAAGCAGCAGCTCTAATTCCAAGAGGTCCAAACAGAAACAAAATGAAAGTTCATTTATTTAACTTCTAAGTTATTCTTCTCAGAATATACTTTAGAATTACTTTGTATCTGAAACAACACTACCCTGTCCATATTTTCATAAAAAAAAACCCTGAATGTCGGCATTGTCATTCATCTACGATGAGTATAAAGACAACAGATTTAAATTAGAAAATTTACAAATACGCTCACAAATATTATTGTTCCACTTTTAACACTGAGACATTATATAAAGAGAAAATGTGAATTCATTTATCCAATGAACACAGCACAGCAAAACTGTTGTGTATTAGATCCGTAGATCACATGTACAGTATATTAAATTCACTTAGTAGACAGATCATTATGCTTCCATGTAAAAGCCATTATAAATAATAAATATTTTAATATACGTATGACAAATAATGTGCCAGGATTATGCAGATAATTCATATTTAATTCAGTAGTTGCTTCATTGCTAACAAATAGTAATGAACAGAGCAGTGCATGTTCTCCACCATGATACATTTACTTTACTCAAATAATTTTCCAAACACATACATGTTTGAACTTTCCAATTAATTTCAGCCCAAGGCACTCAGAGCAAGTAATGCATATTACCAGGTAGAATCTTGAAAATAAATCTATCTTATCTCATATCCTTTCTCATTGTGGTCTTTATCCTGAGGAAGCATCAAAATGTCACTGCTCTGAGAGAAATTAGGTTAGTAGTAGCTCTCTTTTCATGTACCCCTCTCAGAGCAAGGGATAGGTTTGAAGGTCAGTTCAGTGTTCTCCAACAGTACAAAATCGTATCTGCACAGCTGCAGCCTACAAAAGCAGAAAAAGAAAAAAAACACACAACTGAAAAAGTTAAATTTAACAGAAAAATATTCCACCATTTGAATTATTAACCATCCAGCTCTCAGAGAGAGTAGCCAGGACAAGAAGTGTCTCCTTGTCTAAGTTTATACCCTATTTCATGCATTGCTAGAGTAGCTTTGACGGACTGAAAAACAACCGAACATCGGATGGATGGTGCAAAGAAGCGTATCACACTAGTCTGAAGTACAAAGATGCAGAATTTCATCCACTAGAGCTATTAATCTGCATTCAAATTAACTCTTTAGCAGCATGACCCAAAATCCACACAATTCCTGTTAACACAGGGCCCAAATAATTCATTTTGAATTCCATAGCTAGGAAAATTTCTCTGCTTTTATTTCACAGAGGAAAGTAGAGAACCACATCGTAATATTTTCACTTTCACTTTCAAAGACAACATATCTAAGAAAGTTTAATGCAAGAGAGAAATTTGCCTTCTAAACATCTAGGAAACTCACAGCTGACTAATACTACATGAACACATAACGAGGTCACAAAGGGAGCCACATGAAAATCGTGCTTTTTGAGATCAACATAAATGCTCAGCCTTTTCGGGCAGAGGCAGGTCACGGTCCTGCTTTTCATGCACTGTTGAAATGTATGGGGAGAGCTTGTTTGAACAGGAAAGTGACTGACACACCCTCTGATGGCACTTCCATAGCATACAAGCTATGAGACTTATTTTATTAAAAATTATCTTCTCTATTGCTCTGAACTCATAGATGTGGATGTAGCACACAATTCACCTCAGCCTGGGGCGTAGATTACAGTGAAACAGCAAAAGGAGAGAACAGCCCACCAGGCATTTCCTCTGTTGCCCATTACCGTGAGATTTCCAACCAGTCAGGGCTCCACCTGTCTGTATGTGGAGGGACTGTCAGATTTCTACTTAAGAATATGACACCTTTTAAGGTCTCCACAAAGTTATGACAGTAATTTTATGTCTAAGAAGATCAAGGTAAATTCTGGTGTTCTGTATAATGCAAAGCATAGAATTTCATCCAGTTCTTCATCAACAATTTGTTTCGATTTGAATTCAGTGTTTCACTATTACAGTATTTTTGTTTTATTATTTATATCTAACCACAGGGTAAGAAATACCTAGCCAAACCATAATGCTGAATTCTAGAAATAAAAGCTTATGTTTTACAACATATTATATCTCATTTGAACTGCAATCCATCTCAGCTTGTGATTATTGAGTAACAGGAATGCCTCACAGGAGAGTAGCCCTGAGCAGGGAGCAGGTTCACCACTAAGGAGGAAAACACAAAATAATGTTTTTATTAGGTGAGGCTTCCTTAACCCCCTCACCCCAATCTGGCTTCTCTGCTGTCTGCTAAAAAGCATGGGCATGCCACACCTGCTCAGTAGAGGTATTTACAAAGTCTTCTTTTCATTATCTCTGTTCTTGTTTTGGTCAAAAATCCCCAGAGGTGTCTGGGCTAAGTATCTTTGAGACATTCACCTTCCCCATCAATTGAGTTGGAACTGACAGATTCATAAGCTTTTTGGGATAACCTGGACATGCACAAGTTAGCAAAGTTTTCTGGTTTTATGGGTGAGCAGAAATGATTTATCTCAGGGGTCAGAAGAAGAGTATGAAAATTATGTGTACCTTTCAGCACTCTCATATTCACACAGCATCTGTGTGAATGGTGGACCAGCCCAGCAGACAATTTTCAGTGATACTCCCCAAAACCCCACAGTCTGCTATTAACCCAGACCTGGGGAGACTGAGACTCCTGTTGTCTTTTATCCCTGCATCGGTCCCCTGGTTTTTATCTACTTATTTGTTATGAATAATTTAAATATTTTAAATATAGTTTCTAGCTGATCATCCTGTATTCAATAATTGTTGTAATTATATGTAAATAAGGTAAATATAGGTATTTGTAATTACAATGAGAAATTAGGTAATTATACCAACAAATAGAGCTGTAACATCTGCATTTAAATTACCCTCACATGCTGATTCAATACAGTATTTTTCACTGCTCTCTAAAAGTATCTATGCCTCTACAGCTGCAGTCTGATGAGGCTCCACATGAAGGACTTTAGTGGATCCTATATTGAAGCCTATCAAGTGCATCTTACTTTTAAACCAACAAGAGTCAGACTAACAGGAATGAAAACTCAAACCCAATAAGGGCTGTTCACTGAAAATCTCTCTTGTTTGCCTGCTAGATCATTATCTGAGAAAGTCCCAAGTGCTGACAGGCGTACATGAAATATATCTTCTGATTTACCACCACTGGGCTGAGAAAAAAAATTGGAATATGATTTAGAACTTTTCATCCGCTCTCATCACCAAATGCTTTCAAATAAAATCATGCCATTTTCACCTGAGAGCTTGAAACTTCTGGTTTTCAAGAAGTTAATAAAGTCAAATGTATGTACATTCTGAGGTGCTATTTTGATTACTGAGTGTTTTGTTTCTTTCTAAGTCTCTCCCATCCATCTCCTCCTCTTTCTCAGTAAATCTAAAATAGTAGATTAATTTAAGAAGGTTTCATAATTTTTGCGAAGTATCATACCCAGTTCCTACTAGGCTATTATCATACACCATATAAGGAATCCTCAAATGTTATACCTCAAGTTAATAAAATATACCGACTTAAGACTTACTACATATTGTAATACTATTCTCACTAATCACTCATTTGACATTACTTATTTGATAAGCATTTTTAGGTTTTTATTTTAAGTTCTGACTTTCTTGAATCTGCCATTCACAAGAAACAAATTAACAACTCTCAAACAAAGTACTCTTGCTACTCTTGTATATTTCTTACCTATTCCATGTAATGTTCTTTTCTCAAGATGCAAATGCAAAATTTAATTGCTAGTGTTACTGTACAAGTAAATTTGGAGATTTAAAAATGAACATATGGTAATACTGCTGAAATATATTAAACCACAATTAAAAAAAGCTTAGTAATTACACTCAATTAAAAAAAAAAAGCAGATTATTTAATTTTTAGTGTAAGCAGACACAAACTGTTCTGGTTTTAAAAGAACTGTACCTTCATCAACAAGACCAAAAAAGCCTATTTCAGGAACACAAGCAGCTAAAGTGCTCCCTTTCACAACTGACTGTGAAAAACTGTGTACACACACATGAGAAAATCGGAAAAGTGCTCAGTAAAATTTATCTTATGGAGGAGCAGTTGAGGAGGAGGAGTTACACTACGCAGGTGTAAGTCAGGCTGGTCCTTGAAAGCACAGCTGTGACACACAGCACGTGTGACACCTCCACATACAAGGTGCTGTGCACTAAATGTTAATGCACACAGAAGCTCTTCTGCATGACAAATTTGATCATCAGTAGGATGAGAAGAATATTCACACACTTAGGAATATGGAATTAAAAGAAAATTAATGCACATTAGGAAATACACATTATGGAGGAAACATCCTGAGCAGCTTAGTTGATACCCGGCTATGATACATGACAAGCACTCACCTTTTTGGATTATTGAGAGATTTCAGCTTCATCTGAAGAATCCTAAGCTTGTATTTTGGCCCAATTAAGGTCTTTGTAGAAAAGGTCAAGGAAATTTTTGCTATTTTTTCAATGTCTCGGTGAAATCCAGTTAGTATTTTGACTCTCTTATATTGCTGAAATGTTGAAGCTTCACTAAAGAAAAATATCATTTTTAGTCAGGTTTCTCTTAGCTGAGCAATAACCATTATAGCTAAGCATTATTATTAAACTTGTGAAATCCTGGGAGATGTATCAACTTTGTGCATTCAGAACAAGGACAGCTGGAACAGGATTCAAACCAGTACCAAGCAAGGACCTGGGAAAGGATCATTTCAGTGTGAGGGCATTGTCCTGACACTGAGCCACATCCAGGAAATGGTGCCATGGCCAATCGTAACAAACTCAGGATACTTTTGCAACTTACAAGCTAACAAGTTAAAATGTTTAGAAAACTCAGAAAACTAGTCCTATAAAGTGATAAAAAAGATTTAAAGACAAAGCACAACATACCTATTCATCTGGGACTCTACTGTGTTTCCAGCATAGTCTGTTATTTTAACTTTAATGAAACCTCTCCTAATGCTTTTATTCCAGGTAGTAATGTCCAGTAAGTAGTTATACACTGCAGAAAGAAATAAGAAACCATAAGAATCAAAGAATGACCTCAACAGGAAACAGTTGGTATTACCACCCTGTTAAAAGTATTCACCAGTTCATGATAGGAATAGTGACTCTTTACTTCTATGCTACCATTTCAAAGGAGAGTAAAAAGCTGACCTGCTCCTGACCTTCCCTGTGCCCTCAGAAACCCTGACCTGGCCTTCTGTAGCCATCACCAGTACTGGAACCACACACCTTTACTGCTCACAGTCAGGACACCAATTAAAACTTACTTTATTTTTTTTGGCATGTTGCTTATTATCATTCTCTCTTAAAAGACCAGGCCTCATATGAGGCCTTGCTCAAATTTTCAATTTCACTTCTTTTTAAGACCTCTTGTTCATTTCTGTTTCCTCAGGTTTCCAGTTATCTAAGAATTAAGGCTTTAATTGAGAAATACACTTTTTTTCAGACTAGTTTATTTTTCTTCTTGACATTGCATATTTTTTCTTCTTGATTTTGCATATTTTCCCTTAAATTTGTACTGCCATTACAATATTTCTTACTCTGCTCCATGTGCCTCCTCCTATCTTTGATAACATTTCTCCCCCTGTTTTCTCCCTTCTGTCACCACCAGAGAGGGGCAGGGGAGAACAGCAGTACCAGGTTTGAGTTGAGCCGAAAGACACTGGGAAGAGGAGTTATTTTATGCAAATTTTATGCAAAAATTATGTAAAACCCATCACTTCATTCACCTCCCCTTAATCCTTTGGAAGACACAGTGATGTCAGCAAGCATGACTAGGACCATGTGTCCGTGGTCACAAAACTTGCCAAGATGATGGACAAAACTAATGGGAAAACCTAATTTCACATGAATTCCCTGTAAGCCTATCCCCATGACCTAAAGAAAAGAACCTTACACATAACCAATTAGAGGTGTGTGTTGCACTTGTTCAGGGTGCTAAAGTCTTTTAATACAAACAGAAATTGGATGAGAATCTAGGATGGGCCTATATGGATAGGTAGATATCTAAACTGTTGCAGCTGAAGTCCATGCCATGAGAGCACATTCCCACAGAGTGTAACTCTGAAGCAGTCAGCTGAGTTTTCCCCTCTCTGTTTCACTCCTGCGGAGACGTGGAGTAGCTTTAGTTGACTGTGGGGTGATCTCCTCCTGGGGTGGAACATAGAAGTCTCTCTTTTTGTTCCCCACCCAGAGCAGTCTCAGTTCCCTTTCCTGCTCTCTGAAAATGGCAGCATCGAGCCCATCTAAGCAGGTTCTATCAATCCAGCTTTTGCCCTCCCACTTGATTCTCATTTTCTGTCTTCCTTCCTCCTCTTGGCAGTCCATCCCACTACTTTTAAAGTTACATTTCTTTCCCAGTTCACACAGTATTACTTTTTATTCTAGCACCATCATTCTTCTTCTTACAGTCTGTGAACTGACTTGTAGCTCATGGTTTTTTACATCATTTTACACAGTGACTAACACTAACTTGCTACTTTTAACGTGATTTCACTCCAGATCAGCTAAAAAATAACTGTCATAAATATTTATAAAGAGTTTTTATATATGTATGTAGTCACTCACTGCAGAATGGGTCTTGGTCCGAGGTATCAAAATAAGCTTTTGTTGGTGAACTATATGGTACCAACAGTTTTTTCCATCTATCAGCATGATAACCTGAAAAACAGTTTAAATATTTCATTTCAGACGTTTACTAAAATCATGATACACATATAATTACACAAAAGAATCTCACACAGTGACAAATTTCGCTTTAATTTTCCTAAATATCCTCTGAGTAAGAAAACTGACTAGAAAAATGAAGGAATCCTCTGAGTATAACAGACTGTAGTAGCAATTACTTCATTCCTTTAATATATTAGTATCACTAAAATTATCATAATGTAATAGTAACCTCTTTAGTCTAGGTACTAACTCCAAAAAGTAGTGCTTACAACCTCCTGCACAGGTAACAAAAACAAATCCAAAAATGTAGCCCACATATTTGCAGAGAGCACTTACAGAACAGCTTTCCTTTCTTTCTTTTGAATCGTTAAATATTTTTAAATTCTTTAGCCTATTTGTAGATATTGCTTAATAAAATCTAAAATACTCTGAAAGCCCCCTAAACTGATGGATTTAACATAGAAAGAAATTTATACAGTTCCATGACTATTGTCTTTGGGGCATGGTAACAGTCCTTGTTTCTAGAATGGATGATGCTATTCTCTCCCTGTAAATCTCCCTACCTAGCCTGGACAAGGAGGGCTAATGCCAGGGCTAATGCCAGGCTGCAGAGCTGCCACTGCAAAGCAGGATGCAGGCAAGATTGCAGCAGAAGGATGCTGCTTCTCCACTCAGTTCCCAGACTCAGCAGCTGACTGGGGAAATATTTCTCCACCTCTACCCTGGGCATTCCATCCAAGTGCATCAGGCGTGGGTAATAACCATGCTGGGGAAGTCCTGGAGTGTTTCTGTCCCACTAAAAAGGCTCATTATGGTTGGGGTTTTTTATAAAATAGCACACAGATCTATCTATGCTTTTTCTTCAAAGCTGATCTAACTAATATACCATGCACGCCCTTGTATAAGAATGCAAAAAAAAGACAAGATATATAGTTTCAAAATTTCATTCTCAAGAAAAGCCTGCCAACTAGGAAATGCTCACACTATTGTAGCTCTTTTCAAACTGCACCCAGATCCTCGCAAAAAGCAACAAACCCCCAAACCAACTAAAATCCCCTCCAAACAAAAGCTTGATTCCAAAGGAAGAGCCAGAGAAACCATGAAGTTGCTGTATACATT
>VYZQ01042794.1:7626-17966 GCA_013400655.1 Mystacornis crossleyi
CTCTAATTGCCACAAAAAAAAAAAAAATAATGTAAGTTCACATAACCGGTGAAACTCAGGAGTTCTGAAAAACAAAATCACACAAATCTTGGTCTTCATAACTGCATTATCACATATATAATCATTGTGGACCAAACCCCTCAGAAAGCACACAATACTAAGGACATGCCTTACAGAGGTAACATTAATTTGTTTTAAGCTTCTTTGCCTTGTACACATAAAATAAACAGAAGAAAAAAAGTATTATTTTTACTCAAAATCTGCTTTTACAATTTACTAAATAAGTTACACTTCTTCAAATACATTAATTAATCCTTTTTTAATAAGCCAACCAGTGTCAAGATGAACTAGTTTCAAAATAAGGCTCTAAAGTTACCTTTACTTTTTTAAAATACCACTGAGGCAAAACTAGTGAACACCACAGTAGTGCCGTCTTTTTGTTAATTTAGGGAAAATTACTTTTTTTATTTAAGAAAAGATATCAGGATGACATCAGCAGTAGCTTCTATATGTTACAGAAACACTTCAAAGTCAAACAATGTAACAAGAAACATCAGCAGTTGATGACTTCTGGCATCTCCTTCACTTAGGTGATTCTGTGATCCAAGTATTAGGTACAGTCACAAGGCACACCTACATAATGCTCCCCTGGAATTAAAATAATCATTTTCACATGATTCTGTGAATTATACATACATATATATTCAAGGATAGAGAGCTAACAGACATTAGTCTGGATTTATTCAGCTTCCCAGTTCTTTGTAATGCTGGCCCTAGCAGTATTTTTCAAGGACTTTTTTATGCTGAACTTTAAGCCGAATATCTTGTTCTTTCCCCCCACCTTAAAAACTTTCTGAATGTATTAAAAAAAACCCACAGTACCCTAAAAAACGTTTTTANATGCCACATTTGTAGAAAGAGAAACTAAAGATGAAAGCAAATATTTATATACTTTTAATGTCAGCCTCCATTTAATAGAGTAGTACTTGCACAAATGGCATTTTAATAAAGCAGATTACACTGTATCTCAGTGTTTATTTCAAAAAATACTGAAGATTAAATATTTCATATCACATTATATTTCCCTCCAAGAATATAGCTACAATATCACAGTTTCACAGCATTTTTAAAGAACATGAATATTGACTCTATGCAAACAAGCAAACATACTTTAAATGCCTTTTTTGACACATAAGATCAAGAGACTACATAAAAACAATGCTATTTGTACTAAAGAATCAAGCACTCAAAAAAAAAAGCAAAACCAAGTAGTTTTCCCAGCTAACATTGTAACTCTGCTTCATGTACTCATCCTGCTTGCTGAATATGGCAACAGTTACAAAGGACAAGGATGAGCAGCAGCAGATGAAAAAAAATCCACAAGGAATTGAGCACAGCATCAGCACAAGATAACTACCAGAGAGAAGCAGCAAGATTTAGATGGTCAAGCTAACCCTGAAAGTTAGGATTTCCTAACTTGAAAGTTCTGGACCTGCAGTCTAAACAAAATCCTTCTAGTATTTTTTTAGGGCGGGGGGGATGAATCTCTCTGCCATTACACATCCCCAGTGGCAATACTACACTTCAAGAACAAATTTGCCATTTTCTTCAGCCAAACTAGCTGGTGGTAGTGGAAGTGCTTTTTGACTACCATTTGCCAAGAGGAGCAGGTATTGTCTGTCCCCTCCATACAGTGGGACAGTTTTAGAATGTCCTTTCCCACTCTCCTCCCCACACAGCACAGCTGCTCTGGCACTTCCCAGAAACACAACTTTTAGACGAAGCTCATTTTTACCTTTAACAATCAAAAAACCCAAAAAACAAACAAACAAAAAAACCCCCACCAAAAACAGACAAACAAAAAAAGCTGATGAGTACAAACAGTACTGTGTAAACAACCACGTTCAGGAGTTTTGTATTTCAATAAAAACTGCATGGAATTTCCGAGTAAAGAAACAACACATCTCTATAGCCAGAAGGTCTGACGTACATCCTGCATGCATAAGAGTTCTCCGGTGGTCCCATACATTACAAGTGCTAAGCAAGTTACAAGTCAGAATCGACAGCACCGAAAACTGAAACCACCTTAAGGCTCCAAGATGAACTACTGCACCTTTGGAAGTAGATACTTAGGTATAGACTTTCCAAAATACCTAGGCAACAGGACAGATATAGGCCCAGCGCTAAGAATAAATTACAAAAATAAAATTAAAAAAAAAGAAAAGGAAAAAAAAAGAGAGAGGGGGAGGTAAGCATTCATCTCCTATCACCAATGGATCAATGGTTAGCAACTTCTGATCCTGCACCCTCAAATCAGTAGTTCACAGATGAAAGTCTGAGAGGTCACATAGATTATAAACGACCTAGAGAATGACATTAGCTATATAATTTAACAGCAAAAAGCTTAGAGTATGACATCTGTGTAAGAAATTCTGGTAAAAGTCATCCATGGCAGTAGCATAGAAACCTGATCTAACATAAGCTGATCCAGAAATTCATGAGCTACAAAAGTTGTGTAGAAATTATGAAGTATTCTGTTCCACACCCAGTCCTTTGAAAATATTATGAACATTAAGATAATTGTTCTGGAAAACAGAATTATCAAAAACTGTGTTATTAAAATGCTCAGTTGTTCATATACTCTCACTATCCAGGAAAAGGACATAAATCCTTCCCCTTAAACAAAATATAAATTGCAAGATGTTTTTCAACTCAAGCTTCACCAGATGTACCCAGGGGCTGCATCTAGCAAGTACTTTCCTCCTCACTATGATCTTCATATTTGTGTACTCTTCCAACTACCAACTCTGAAGAAACAGCAATATGCCAAGGAGGTGCATTGTCTAGTTATTAAGAAAGCAATCCGAACCAAGCATCTCCATGTGTGCCTCAATTTCCAGAGATGTTGGAAACATATTAAAATCTAATTCTTCAGGTAAAAAAAGCACTAGTGTTTAAACACTGAGTATATACATTTATTCAACTTAAATAGCTTAATTTCTCTTCCTCAAGACCTCTGAAAAATCATGCTCCAGCTCCAAGAGAATAAAAGCGTACTAAAAAAACCGACTAGAGAAAAATAATAATTTAAATGAAGATTGCTGTGAAATGATCCAAATAATTTTTAATACTTTATGGGTATGTATTTAACTCCTACAGAAGCATGAGAGTGTTTCCTGAACAGAAAAAAAAATTAAGGAAGAAGAATAGCCAAAGAAAACTAGACAACTTTGGGTCTAAACTAGAGATTTGAGTTTGCAGTGTAATCACTTTTCCTTTTAATATGCCCATTTCTGTTTCACTTTTAATTCAGGGATCAGTTTTCTAGGACTGAACATGTTCACATTACAAAGAGTACTTAAGCAAAGGTTTCCCTCAGCTGACGACAAGCAATTTATAATAAAGCTCAACTTTAAAATAGTTTTAAACTGTGCACACTTTTTACATTTATGACATCCAGTACAGGAGCTGTACTTGTTTCCAGAAATATGAAAAGATGCATAAATAGAAGCAAGCTGAATTTCTCTGCAGTCTTGAAAAGAAATTCAATCATTAATGTGAAAAAAAAAGAAGAAAATGTCTTTGTATTTTTGCTCCTGGCATCTAATGACTATTAAAAAAAAAAGCCATCTGATGATAACATCTTTTTAGAGTCTGGCTTTTTAAAAAGTTGCCAATGGAATGAGCTGCCAGAGGCACAACTGAGAACATACTTTCTAATCCTCAACTCTTAGTTCATGTTCTTTCTTACACTATCTTAATAAAAGCAAAACAAAAACACACCACACTACCAACTGGGATTGTCCTAATTAACACAAAGCCGAATCATTTTACACCTACTTCCCCCTTCCATGGACAATAGTTCCCGTTTAAATAGCAGTATTAGATGCCTGCTGTCAACCCAAGTTTTTCTGCAGTGCATCACTAAACAAAAATACCATTTTACCAAGCAAACCGTAACAGAGAACAGAGCAATTAATCTGATGTTTGAAAACACCACATGGGAGCTGAAGGCTGTTTATCAAAGTCAGTCAATAAGTAGCTTCCTACATTAACAAAACTTATTACAGGAAAGAACTGCAGTCTCAAAACATATATTTATTTAAGTTAATTTAACCAGCTTTAATTGCTCACTACCTGAGACTTGTGAGTCAGCTATTTAAAAGGCATCCTATTATTTTAAAAGCCCTCACTTGACTGTGCACTCTGAGTCTGGTCACAGGACACACAATTAGCCTTGCACATGGAAGTGGTGCTTGTTCTGAGGAACTTTCTGAACTACTGCTCTAAAATTAGTAAGAATTTAATTCAAGAAGTAGTAAGAAATATATTGGTGTTGTAAACATAAATATATAAATTTTAGAAATACCTCCTGAGACGTTATTCTGCCCCACAAGGAAAACACTTCCTTGAAGGCTTTTTGTAAAACTTACAAAGATCCTACACTACAAGTTTATTCTTAATTTAGGTGAGATGAACAAGATTCAAAACTTATATACACAAACATAATTTTCATTCTGGATCTCTTAAAATTAGAAAAAGAAGCTCAGAATCCAAAATTACAAATAAAGTTAACTTTTAGTTTGGCTTTTTTTTTTTTTAATATGAAGATCAACTGCATCTACTATTCCAAATTCAGTGGTTAATTCTCAAAAGTATAGTGAATGACAACTGAACACACAACATAACTTAAGTCTCACAAAAAAATAAAAATCAAACGTTCTGAGGACAAGACAGACCACCTGATCACTTAGTAATTTCTCTGAAGTAGTTACTGTATTTTTAATGCAACACCACAGAAGTACAATGTACATAATTAACAGTAATTCTCTGAGAAAGGCCCTCAAAGCAAGCATGTAAAAAATGTAAAGAACTTGAATGAGACATCTAAAAGCACTGGTTTAAAATTAAACAGATAATAAAGTAAAGGTTTCTCACACTTTGATGGTTTGCTTACCTCTGGGGAGGGATATAAGGAGCAGATACTGTTGGCATAACTGTACAGGGTTCAACCACTGTTTTCTTGGCTTTTTTTGTCTTTTTTCTGATTTTTGATGTAGACCTAGCAGTTCTGACTGATCCGTCCTTTCTACAAACACCGTTTTTGATTTCAGCTTCTCCATAAATATTCAGAGGTCTCCGTGTACAACCTGGTGGAGTATGTACATCGCAATAGGCAGTCTTTTTCACAGAGAACGTTGTTCCACTGCCAGTTAGTTCTTTCACAGGTTCCATTTTCATATAAAGACCAGCCTTTTGAGCACACGTCACATGGAATGCAGTATAGCAGTTTGCTTTGTGGCACTGGATGCAGGCACCAACACCTTTCTGTTTACAGAGGTAGCATGTTAACTTCCATCTGGCTGGGGGAATGTTCCTGACACCATCAATTGGCTCAATAAAAACTGTATTGGCAAATCCAACTTCTGGAATCCACAAAGCACACACCACATGTCCCCAACGATCATCATCTGTCTTTTTAAAGGCACCTCCCTTGTTTGGGCACAGCACACAGTCTACAGGCCGAGAGCGGGACTGCAAACAGTGTCTGCAGAGCCACTGGCCCTCAGGTATATATGGCACCCCATAGCATTCCTGATGTACTGCTAAATTACACATATCACAAAACAGGATCACATTGCTGTTCTGACATTCACCATCCATGCATATACAACACACTGCATCTTCATCAATTAAAGACTGATGATCACCCTGTTTTTGGTTCTCACAGTAAGACTCTTTCTCAAACCTATCCATAAGGAATTCAAACATATTTTGTGAAACAACTGACACTCCATCACTTTTCCGCTTATCATTTATCAATTCTAACCACGCATAATCTTCTTCATCCATGTCATACTCAACTTCGTTATCAAGTTCTTCTGCTGACTTCTCAATAAATTTGTAATAAATTGGAGGTCTCCGAGGAGCTGAAGGGGGACTGTATTCAACAATCCGTACTTTTGGTTCTGGAAGAGGAGCTGTTGTAGCAGGTATACCATGTGAGCTCGGAAGAGCTTCATTTTTCTTTTTCACTTTGTTATTTTTATGGCGTTTGCTTCTTAGACAAACCGGTGGTCTTTCACTATTTTCTTTATTGCTGTTGCATTCACTCATTTCCTGGGCAGTAAGATCATCTTCTAATATAATTTCTAAAGGATCAAAGATACTGATCCTGTGCAGGCGACCTTCAATTTCTATTTCAACCATCCTTTGAGCTTGAGCGTATGTCAAGGTTTCTCGTGTCGGGGAGTGTTTAATACTGCATGGGGATGAAGAATGCCTTGCTGCCGATACTCGATGGCATCTTCCTTTTCTCCTCATTTGGTAATGTTTACCTAAAATTAGAGCAACAGTTAATACTCTGAACTCCAAACAATCATATTAAAATATTAGTTTTACTATAGTAAGGAAAAATACCCTCCAGTTCTACTGCTCTCTATGTATATATTTAACTAAAAACAAACAAAACCAAAAGCCTGTCACTCTTACTCAACAGGACTGCTCAGTTTTGTACAAGTTTAACCTAAAGATCAATACATCTTCTAAGTAACAGCTTCCCTAAGTAAACACAGTTATACAAAATCCTTGCTACAGAAACCCTCTAGAAGCACTGTTTCCAAGACCACTGCATGACAACAAAAACTTTTCAGAAGTGTCACGATAAAAAAAATTGCATGTTACCTTGTCAGAAAACCTTTAATACAATACTTCTTAACACCTTAGGGGTGCCTGCAGTTTGAAAATTTTTGCAACAGCTACAGATTATGCCCTCTAGACCTCTCTTCAAAAGAACTAACGCAATTTTGAAAGAAAAACAAGTTTTTTCTGAATTTTTTTCCAGTGCAATTTGAAACACTCATGTTATCAACTCAATTACTATAGCTATATTTAAAAGCTAGAAAAGCACATATACTTCCACATTTGGCGAGTGGGCAGTTTGACAGCCCTACATTTTTTTTATTTTCCTCAATCCTTAGTGAGCCCATTATTCTTCACAACATGACAAGAAAATAGCAGAACTCACAGTGCCCAATATGGTGCAGTATGGACTGCAATTAGTAAATATTCCACCTGTAAAGCAGATTTGACTTAGAGCCAAAACATGTTCCCTGCTTTTAAGTATGCATGTACAGACACCCTTCTCCTTCAACAGATTCTTCCAGAGCTGTTCTCAAATCAACTGCTGATAGATAAAAATCTCCCTATTTTTAAACCCAGTCCCAAGCTCTTTAAAACAATTTTTAAATTTACTACCTACTGCAAAAAGATCACATACCGTACAAAAATATAGCTTTCTCCCCACCATTCCAAAGCCCCAGGACTAGGATGAGCATGCATTTTGGTCACAAAATTTCTACGTTAAAAGCTTCCAAACATACTTATGCTTTTTGACATCTTCACACTGGGTGGGGTTTTTCTCCTGCAACAGTTGAAAATATTACAAACCTGACTGACATTTTCAAGTTTAAAATTCTATTCCCCTCTTTCCTTCTTCTCAATAAATCATTAATAAATTGCATCATTCAACCTCAGCTACTTTAAAAACCCTTGATCTTTAATCACTGCCTGAAGTATTATTAGGGCCTCACTAGTTCAACTCCACATTTCAAGTCAGTGTTGCTCACTAGAACACAACTAGTGTTAGCATGTATTGCCAAAATAGCAGAGAAATAGGGCAATCAAAACACAACTACTGTTAAAGACCAGTATATCTATTTCAGGAAGAAAACAACAAGCACTGAACAACTACATGAACTACTCGATGCCATTTGCTTTTTGCCTAAGTCTATGATGACAGCTTCTAAATGCACACCCTCAAAGTACTGAAGGAACTCCTTCTACAGGAAGACTAAATCACTTAGGCAACTAACCCTAAGACTAGTTCCTGAAAGGCTCTGATCTGTCTGCTCTCACAAACTGACCCTGCTTTCATAATCTAAGCTAGTTTCATTATTCATGTGAAAATTGTGATTCTCATAGATGTTTTACATGACTAATTCTTAACTTTTATTACTTGTTTCTATACCGTATAACCAGACAACAGTCAGTGTGTAATCATGACAGATCTCTGATCTGCTCTTGATAAACAACAGGAGAATATAAAAGGTTTCACCTCTTCAAACAATTTTGGAAGAAGCATTTAATAATTAAATTCTGTAAAACACAGGATTCAATCATACTAGTTTCTTAACTGCAGAAAACAGTTTAAACAACTAATACTGCCACAGAAGGGCCAACAATTAAAACCAAAAACATACCAGTGATATAACCAAAATGAAGTTAGCTCTCAGTTTCAATACAGATTTTGTAATTCAGAGGCCCAAAGGTAATAGAGTAACCCTGATTTCTGTTTATTATTGTGAACAAATAATGATGGATTCTTCAGCTAAAACACACTGATGTGTCAATGTACAGCACTTATTACAGATCAGAGTGGACTCAAGTTACTTGTCAATCAAGAAACACAATTCACAACATGTTTACCTCATATAAGTGCATTTCAGTTCTGTCTAGATGTAAAACTCTGTTCTGGTATTTTTAATGCCCCTTCCTATATCTTAGCTGGTTGTGTATCTGTTCGGAGTGGCTCCTGAGGACAGAGACTGCTTCGGAAAAAACACAGAGGAAGGGATGAGAGATGACCTTCAGAAATCAAAAACGTGTGACTTGTCCACACTACCTTAGCCCAGTACCACAGAAAAACACATTAAGACTATGTTTCCAAGCTCTCCATCCCCTTCTGTTCCCAAGATTCTCGAGTATGGCTTCAGGCAGGCATAAGAATAGGAAGAAAATACTCAGAAGCACAAGATCTTTAATCTTCCTTAAAGATTTAGGACGGCTGTTACAAAAATCAAATGAACTGTGTGAATCAGACTGATAAAAAAAAAGATTGAGTTAGCATCTAAGTGTACTGTAATACTCAACAGTAAATACAGCTGAATTAGGAAGGAAGTTACAGTCTCAAACAGAATGGATACCTTACAAATGTAATGCACACAGAATCAACACTGGTAGTACTCTGGCCAAATTTCATGCAAATTTAGCGTGAATAACTTAAATGCCCCAGAGGCCAAAGCAGTGTTTTGTTTCTCCAAATTCCTCTATTTGCAAATGTTCTATAAATACTCCGGATGAAGACCAGATTCCTGCATAGCAAATTCATGACCTACAACTGGTTTGCTTTTCCTAGGCTATTATCAGCTAGCTTTTCTCTCTCCCACCCCTCCACCTCCCTTCCCAGTATCCTGTAGATCGACAGGAATGAGGACCAAGACCCATACTTGAAAAAGAGTAAACAAAGACAAGTTTCCATTCAATGCTTACAAAGATACTGCACTAACCGCACATTAAATTATTTTAATGTACTTCTGTTAGCACTGTCCTGCCCTCAAAGACTGCGGGATATAAACCAGGAAAGTTATCAACAGCTCTCCTCTCCCAGAATTGCATCAGCTACTTAGGAAGAAAATCACCGGCAGACGTTTTTCCTCACCACAACAGAAGTACACGGAGACAGCTGTTTCTGTGAAATACAGGGGATAAGGAAAAAAAAAAAAATAAAAGAAAAAGCTATCTAGCAAGGTGTAGGATAGCTAAAACCAACACGAAAAGTATAATAGCATATACTTCTAAACTACAATCTCTGCCCTAGTTACCTTCTTCCTCTTCAAATAAACTACCTCTGGTCCTGGATTTCCTGCTCAATGGACTAGGGAATTCCATTCTCAATAGCACTTTCGTGTAGACCATTAAAAGAAGAAAGACACAGGAATGCTCTTTAGTTCTAGACAATGCGGGACAGTAAGCAAACAGTGCTTACATGCACCCGGGGCGGATACCACCCGCCGCTTCGGCCGCGCAGCAGGAGCGATGCCCTCGGGGCACGGCCCAGAGCGGGGGCTCACGGAGCCCAGCGAACGGGCGCGGGCACGGCCGAGACACACGGGACCACCAGAGCCGCTCTCGGCCGGCCCGGCGGAACGACCCCGCCGACGCCAGATCCGGCAGCCATCCCGGGATCCTGCCTCCCGCGCGCGGCTGCCCCCGCCCCCGGGCCCGCCCTCGCCGGTGCCGCGCCAACACTTCCTGCCCACGCCCAGGGAGCCTCCAACGCGCTCCCTCCCCTCCCGCCGATGGTTCCTGCCCGGTGCGGCGCTCCCCCCTCCAGGCCCCCGGCAGGATGGTTCCTGCCCGGGCCCATCATCTCCAGCCCTTCCCAACAGTCACTCCCTCCCCGCCGCGAAAATACTCGGCCCACAAATATGGCGGCTGACAAAACAGCTCCAGCGGCGCCCTCCCTCCCTCCCCCAGACCTCTGCGCTCGCCTCCCCGCC
>VYZQ01042794.1:18006-39801 GCA_013400655.1 Mystacornis crossleyi
GCTCGGGACGGGCACGCGCTGCCCCTGCGACCGCCGCGCTGCCGCCCGGACCCGAGCCCGAGCCCGAGCCCGAATCCGAACCCGCCGCGCGTCCCTGGTAGAACGTTCGAACGGCCCAGCGCGGGCGCCAGGGAACGGACGGGGGCGCGACGCGGCTCGTTACAAAACCGAGGCTCAAAAGTTGAAGCGAGTGGTATTTATTATCTCCTTCGGAGGGAAGTCCAAGCTCAAGATTCCTTACGTAGAAAACGTGCTTGAAAGTCAGCTCTTGCGTGGTCTCCTGGTCAAGCTGCTGCTTGTACATTAACTGATAATAGCCTTACATTTTGACAGAGCAAAAGCAGGTTATTTCTGGCTTCCTCTGCGAAGGACACCCTTTGTTAGGTATTATTTTTAGACAGCCATTACAGCCATATTCGAGAACTGGAGGATTTTACTGCAATACATTTCTGGAAGGCAGCTGCACCCACATCCTTAAAAAACAACGTCTAGCCGGCCCAGCCTTACACAAACACTTGCCCGTGCCGATCATCCAGAACAAGTCCTGCGTACAGTAAAAAGCAAGTGATTGAGAGTAGGTATGATTCTCTTCACCCATCAGTATTTAGCACCCACCCAGCTAAACTGCCGCAAAACAACTTACCAATTCATTTTTATGATTTCTCTAGCAGTAAGATGTTTGCTTGCCTCAAAAACCAGTTGGTCTTACAATAAATATATGACTATGGAATCAGAAATAGATACACCTGCTATTACTTGTACAAAGTTAATTAAGGTCCAGAGAGTTTAACCAACTTGACTAAGGAAATCTTGTAGAATAGGAAAAGTACTTTCCAAATCCTTTTTTCCTCATCAGGGACCATTTAGCACACTGATCTCTGAACAAAACACAAGCTATTAAAGCAGCTAACACTTGTGCAGTGCACTCACTGTAGGAATAGATCCTTAGGCTCAGACAGACACAGTACTTCCAATTTCCAATATAAGAAAATTTGTGTGAACTATGGGGGCCATCTGGTCATTTATGTTCTTGCCTGTGAAGAACTACTCTCTGGTTAAATTGTTTTAGTGATCCTACCATCAGTCTCAGAAGTCTTATAACAGGCTAACATAAGTTAGTGTTGTTGCACTGGAATTCAACTTGTGATAGAAAGGTATTAAAGGGGGAGCATCACGCAAAATCGTATACAGTAGCGTGCAGAGTATAAAAATGAATAGAAACAATGTTGTCAAGAACCCAATAATATTATAAGGAAATATGTTGGTTTATCTTCTAAGGGATAATTCACATGTGTATTTGCTGTGTAGCTGTACAAATGCTTTTTAAGTGGAGACAAGCTTTCCACAGCAACCTTGATTGCGTCCACATTCTAATGTGTGTGACACACAAAAAGTCGGGCTTTTTTCCAGTTTTTTTTTTTTTCTGCCAGGTGGACTACAGCATTCCATCCTGGCCATCCCTTTGACGTGGTATTCCTTATTGGTATTTGCACCATTTGACCACTCTTCTGTAATTTAAACTCATGCTTCTAGATTCTCCCAATTACTCTCACTAAGATGGCATGTGGAGTTTTTGCTCTAGACCATCCAGGCTAGGACACAGAACTCATGTGACTCCTTGATATGGTATTTCAGAGCAGTGGCACAAAGATCAGGGCACATGCAACACAAAGCTCTGTATTAGGAATCTTAGACTTTGAAATAATTTCTCATTGACCTTTTGACAGGCTACCAGAGCAGGATCCTCAACTCCTCCATTTTAAGTATTAGTACATTAGCCTACGTATTTCAAAATAGAACAGTAATGTAGTATTGTCTGGGGCATCCAACCAGTCCTCAGCACATGTCCCTGTAATCTTGAAGATGTTACCTTTGTCTTTTCCACCTCACAAGTGAGACTTGGTTACTCAAAAGAATTCAATTCTATTGGCATATGGTTCAATTTTAAGCAAAAAATAAGAGGCCCTCTAATCCCCAATTTAATGGCAACAGACCTCTCACCACCTTTTTTCACACCAGTTCAACATGGCCAAGAGGCTTCAGTCCCAGTCCTTCAGAATCCTCACACCCCTACCTGGCAGTATCAAATTGTTAACCAAGTTGCCAATGCTGACTCACTCTGTATGAAAAACTTCACAGAGGCAGGATCTTCTGCCTACCAGCTTTTCACCTCCACAGTTGTCAAATTCTCAACAGAATCACTGAAAGAAAGATCATGTAAAGAAACACAACCAGTATTTATCTGCCTCAGCATCCTCCTCTCTTTCCTCGTAGAATCAAACTTCATGACACATTTCTGTGTTTCTAAAGTGTATCACCTTTGTTTTACAGGTTAATAAAAGCCAACTTAGACTCACTGCAGCACTAAGTCCTGGCAGGGATACTGATCTGCCTTGGATGCAACTCTGTATCCTTCTCCTGGCCTGGACAGCTGGCTGGTGAAGGGACAAGCAAGAATCAGAACTCACTCCACATCTTCTTTAGAACCTGCAAAAATCTGCATTTTGAGAAAGCTTTTGGACTGCCATAACATACATGTGTGGGTCTTCTCCCTATCATGACAAATCTGCCAAACCTTGCATGTGATACTTCTGTATGAAGGCAATCTATCACTAGTAAGTTTTCAAGTTTGGTTTCTCCATTATACCATTTACACCTTCACACTTATAGATGAGATACAACATTACCATGGTCCTCTCATCCTGTATGGGAATGCTCTTAGATCTCACTTACTTCATCAGTCATGGTATGTGGCACTGGTAGAATACTCATGGGCATGACTTTGCAAGTTCATAAGAGAAAGGTTGTTCCCAAACCTCACAGAAGCCAGAACAGCATTCACTGTGGAAAAGATGCTGTAACCTTATCAAGAGACATATTACAGCAGTATGCTGACAAAATTTCAGCTGTTTATTTTCAGTCTGTGGGGTGGTGCAGGATCACTCCACATCTTCCGGGTGATCTTTGCAAATTATTGTATTTACAGAAAAATAAATGTATTACTGATCCATCTCCTAGTCAACATTGATACCTTGTCAGAAAGACTGATATGTCATACTAGACTGAGTGGGATATATGGTGCAAAGTCCTCGATGACCGTTCCAGAATGAGGATCAAATTTTTGGCTTCAAATATATAAGAGAAGTGTTGGTCCATTTTACTCCTACATGTTTACTGAATATATTCCTTGTTCTCTAATTAGAAGGAATTGTCTGGATTTTCTTTCTCACTCCTCTGACCTGGAAGTTTTAGCTGTATTACAACAAAAGGGTGAGTTAAAATGAAGTAATATTGGTGTTCATAATGTTCACCAACTGCTATGGAATCAAAGATTTTTTTGCTTCTTACAGACTCGGTAACTCTTACTTCCTGCATGCACCACCCTTCTCATTCTCAGAGCTGAAGTGGTTCTCTGTTTATAAAATTGGTAACACCCTTTAGTCTGACCCTTCAGAACAGTTCATGTTGGTCCAAACGAAGAGTCTTCACCAAAACACAAGTTTTAAAACAGACTGGAAGCTGTGTCAGTACCTTTTATGGTATTGATAAAACCTTTTGTCATCAGAGGTCCAGCAGAATTCATGCTTGATCAGTACGCTTGCTAAGAAATACCTCTATGAGCTGCATCTGCTAAGCAGTCTTATGGAATGTTATCTATAGATAAGCTTGAAGATCATTTGACAGAGTGATCTTCAAGTAGTAAAGCTGCTATGCAAAGGCCCTTACCCCATTTCCATTTCAGCATTTGTTGGAACTACTGCTTGGGGTCACCTACTGCAAGAGGTATGTATCCTGTCACTTGCTGACAGAGAGATACACCAAGCACTTTGCTGAGTTACACAATTGACAGGGAAACCTATTGCCTGCTTTACTTACACACTATCTTGAATCCTTTAACATCATGCACCTTTAGGATTTTGCAGTTTTAGGACATTCTCTACAATATGTGCTCATAACTGTTGCATGGTGGATGGTGAGGATTGAGCTCACTCTTCTGGACACTGCAAAGATGCAAAACCAAACTTCCCAATCAGGATATACATGAAAACATATGTAAACTATGCCTCAATAATACAAAACAAAAAACCACACCCAAATTACAACATGCTGTAGCACAAGCACAAAGCTTGCCCGTGTACTGACCTGTAGGTCTGCCAAACAGCAAAACTACCATCTACTATTTTAGAGACTATTTTATCAAGAACAAACCCTTGGAACAGAGTTATTGGCACTCTGATGTATAACGATATTGCTGTTTCCAAGAGAGTAGACAGAGTCATAATCAAGAGAATAATATTCCCCTTCTCTTCCGTCATTGTCTCTTCGGCATTAATTATTCAATTCCTAGTGTTTACAGTTTGGCACCTTTATTATGTTCTGCATAGTAACTCCCCCTGCAAAGGTCTTTGTGGGAAGCTATTTCTGCCACAGGATAACTGCCATCAGAACAACCCCTTCATAAACAAGTCACCAGTTTTCTGTTTAGCTCCCAGGAGTGCCTCCCTGCATGATCAGATGAAAATGATTACCAGGACAAGAGAGCAGCAGTGAAGTAAATCCAGGATTTGGGAGTGTCCCTCCAGCATCCCCAGTTATTAGCCATCATTAGTTTAGCTTACAAAAGCAGCTGCATGTTTAGAATCTGTCAATTCACACAGCATAACTAACTGAGCCAAGTTACGGGCAAAGACAGAATGTCAGCAATAATGGGTAGGAATCAAAAAACAAAACAGTAATTGCTATGCAAAAAGTTCTAAAAATATCGTACTTGCACAGCAGAGAATTACAAAACAGCGTGGCTAAACAATCTACATTGGATTTTGACCTCTTTTTTTGCAAGATACACTGAGGAAACCTCAGTAGCAGATATAAGACAGAATTTATAGGAATTTAACACCAAAAAAAAGGACCTATTTGAACTGAACAGTTTGTCAAATGCAGCCATAGCAAAGGGAAAACAATGTGTGCTCCATACCTATATCTGATACACAATGATTTTTGAGAAATACAATTTCTTTTACTTCTAATTTCTGTGGTGGTTCTCCTGATCAGGTTCAGATTTCAGAAGATACATGATTTTGGGATAAATGAAGTAACTTCTTAAGATAGCATAACCCATGTAAACAACATTAATGCAAATACATTGTTACCTTCTCCCTTTCCTACTTCCTGATAGTTTCCTCTGCACTGGAAAGGATTCTCTACACAGCATTCATCCAAGCAAAGACAAGTTGCTCACTGCCTTCATAAAGTTTAATAATACATAAAAGTTTATTTTATTTATTGAAACTCTTAGAGTGACTTCCCTATTCTCACTTCCTCTGGTGTCAGTATAAAAACTTGCAAATGTAGTACGAGATGAGGTATAAGCTCTGAGGGAAGTTTTTTTCCTAGTTAGGTCACTCACAAACATGTATCTCTAAGAAACAATCTCCAGTGTTTACAATGAGTTAATACTTCAGCCTTAGTATAATTAGGTTAAAATTCAATTAGCAATGAGACCCAAATCCAGTCTTAATTACTTTACTGTCTCTTCCTCACTCATTCTAGAGGACAAACCTGGTTTGCAGATGATTAAGATAGTTTGCAATGGAGGAAGCTCGACCGTTAGAATCCCGAGTCATTTGTCACAGAAGAAACCCAAAAACAGATGGGCTCATTCAGAGTTAAAACCTTGCCTCCTCGTTTACATGGGGAAGGACTATGAGAAGGTGACATCAAAATCTGGGAAGGAAAAATAAAGCAAAAAATAAGTCAGAAGACTCAACACATGACATCCCCAAAAAGACCTGAACCACCAAGAGCAACCGACATGGCCTGTAGCTTCCTCTGTTCAGAGAAATGCAACTCGTATATCATTTAAAAAGTAGTAACGAGCCCTACACAATTTTGTTTGTTCTGGACTTGCTACTGCCTCAGCCAGGGCCTGATGCTGGTTAAGAAAGAGAGTTTCCAAACTCATGTATATATAAACCTGTTCTGGTACTGATGGCTTCATAATGCAGACAAAATCTACTTAGGCCTAATAAAAATGCTAGAATAGGCACTTCAAACTGAGCACTCCTGAAAGACGTACTCTAGCACCACGCTCACTCCACGTAAAGTGTAAGCATGAGTAAATCCTGTCAACATGCTATTATATGCTCAACTCCAAGTCAAAAATCAACGACATACACCTCTGATGTGCTATAGAGTGAGGATGATAGAGATTAGTTGTGTTTGTAAAAAATGAGGTAATTAATATAAATGCACAAGGGCACCATGGTTTGGGCAGTGAATGCTTGCTCATAACTCCTGTGTGATTGCTCATTCCTTATTTCCTGAGCACCCACCTTGACACCTTGGATCTCATGAGCAGAGCCAAGTGCCCACTGAAACAAATGGGCATATATGCTAAATATATAAGTACTCTCCTATGTTACACATTCTTAGAAATCACACCCTTGTGATAGATACTAAATTGGACATCCAAATTTAGTACTTCTGACCTCTATTTTAAGGTTTTAATCATTAAGTTGACTTTGCCTAGATAGGTTCCTGGAAGAGGCTAGAGTCTATACAAGGAGGAAAGGTCATAATTTTATTAAATGTATTACCTCAGTGCATACAAAAATCCTCAATTCTTTGTGCTTTATTCAAGAACTGTTACATCTTGATGTAGTTTTAGTCTTCGTGGCTTCATATGCAAAAGGCATCACTGATGCAGAAGTTACTAGAGGTGAAGCCAAAGTGACTGAAAATAAGCTTATCAGAGCAGGCTTGGAGATAAATATTAACTACTCAATTTTGCTAAAACAAAGTAACAGCATCAAAATGGTTACTACTCACTACATAGTTATTATCAACACTTACTGTTTCCAAATGTATACAGATTTAGAAAGACAGAACTACATCAATTATCAGTGTAGTATCAACATTGTGTTTACTACCAAGAAAGAAATGGAAGGAAGCAAGCAATAAAACTAGATTAAGATGAACAGCCCAATGACTGGAGAGACCCTGGGACCACAAAACACAAAACTCTGTCTGCAGCACTAAACGTCCAAGTTTGACTAATAACACAATATTGAAATAGGTGTATTTAAGGCATATTTTAAGTTCTGTCATAGTAAGATAGGATACAAGAATTTCATTTAGTTTTCAACTGGTCTTAGGCTCTTACTATAGCCTCCCTGAGAGCCTTCCAAGTTCAAGGTGCATCCTAGTACCGAGAATGACAGAAAGCTGGTTATTTACAGCTACATCAGTGATGCTTCCTTCTTCTCTGGACCTGTAATACCTATTTTCCAGAGAACCCAAATGATTTATTTTGGAGCATGGTCTCTGACCTTTCCACTATTCTACAAAACATGATGGGGAGCCAGATACTTGCAGTTTGCTCCAGGGACTGGAGTGAGAAATTACTTTTTATATTCATTTAATATCATATCACTTTTAATTCATGCCAGGTTCAGTTAACCCTGAAAATAAGGATGTTTATTCACAATATCTGAAACAGATAACAAGGTTCTAAATGCATAAATGGAGAAAAAAAAAAATCAAAGAAAAAGAATACTCTTCTGAAGTTAAATAATAGAAGTTTTGGGTTCTTCCTGTCAGGATGCCTTGCAGATTTTCCTAATTATCTCTCTTCTTAAATGACTATGTTCTTTCAGATATTTACACCTCAGACTGCAACTTTTATGGAAAATCTGTATCTTTAGGCTATCACCACATCAGTGCTGGCTACATCCACCACAAGCAGGCAGTCTGGAGCCTTCTCTAGGAATTGCAGTTACTCTTTCTTCTGCCTGTCACCACATCACCATCTCTTTGTTTTATTCATCACATTACTTGGTTGTTTGTCATAAACTTTCTGGATCCAGCTTTGCTCAGATTTTTAAGACCTAATTTCTTGAGTTTCTGGTGTATTTTTGTAAAACAACAAGAACAGAAATTCCACCTATTTCACTCAATCTGTGATACACACATGTAGATTATATACAGAATCACTGATTGGTTCTCAAGACACCTAAGAGATACTTTAAAGAAATAATTAACTTTCATTAATCTCAACTTCCCTAATCCTTAAGGAAATTTTCAGAAAAGGATGTATGAAAAAATTAAGAGGCCAGAGAGATGACTACAGAACGAGAACATGTAGTGCTAAAGTGCAAAATAATTTCCAGTGTTTTTAATTAACTGTAAAATTTTCAACTATGAATTGTGAAACTCTCCAAAATCACAGCTGCTAAAAAAAGGCAGTTAACAAAGCCACATACTGTAATATTTAATGTTTCCATATTGTGATAAGCATAACTATGTCATTCCAACTGTTGCCATTTTACAGTTCTCTAAAATACGCCTTATGACATATTCCAATACTAGTAATAACAGTTGTTGTTATCATCACCACCAGTTTCCTGTCAACAGACTGATGATAGAGACTTCTTAACTAACCTCTCACACCTCTATTACTGTGACTAGTCAGCATATCTAGCCAAGATCAAACCTCATTTTCAAGGAGTTCTATTCATGTAACTGCACCTTGTAACAATGGAAATAGAGGAACTCCAAGTAACTTCACCTCAAATCACTTTGGCTTCAGTTGCTTGGCCTCAATCCCCTACAGTAACTGATATACATACTACATATATAATATTGTCTGTATATACATATACACACACACATTGATACAGTTGAAGTCCATAAATAAAAAGAAACTGTAAATTAAAAAGTAATAAGGAACAAAGGGCTGCCTGGACACAGTGTAACAACTATTTTGTTGGGACTTTAAGTAGTGTATGAATAAAAAAAAAAAAAAACAACTTAACATAAGCTTTCCAAAGTAAGTATTAACCATAACAGATCATTTACTGTATGTCGACTGGCAGAGTCCATTTAGGGTATCACACCAGTATTTAAGTACAAACATACAATTGTTATGGAAGAATGTTGAAGAGCTCCACTATTTCAAACCAAAAAGCTATTAACTGATTTCCTCATATACTGCCATATAGCCAACCAAAACATTCTTTACTAAATCTGTTCAAATTAAAAAGAAAAAAAAAAAGAAAATTAACTGAAGAAAATAGATCAAAAAGCAAGGACTTCCTTAAGCAGTCTCTCTAAACACCGTCTTAATCTAAAATTTAACATTGTTTTAAAACCAGTACTGTTTACAGTACTCTTAATGTTTTTCTCCTGTTTTCACTCCTAAAGGTAAGCAGCGAGTTATGACTAGCAACACTTAAGGCAAAGGTGAAATCTATGACTGCCACTGGGAATTTGACAACAAATGTCACAATCACATCAGATCATATCTCGTTTAGCTCTCCGCAGAAATTACATACATCAAAAGGACCCAACAAACCACCCTTCTTCACCCTCATCCCCTCAGTGAAAAGCCTGGATCACTCGGCCCATTGATAACTGATGTTTCTCAATCGGAGCAGACAATCACCAACCTACAGCCGAACACCGGAACTAGACCTTTATCCAGAACAAGACCTTATGCATATAGCTGGCCACGATTTCCCTGAACCAGCGCAGTGCATTCCCTTCAGCCCTGAACATCCTTCCCTGGGATGGCTGCTCAGGTGAGACTCAAACGCCACGCCAAGGGCTCCTCCCGAGGCAGACTGACTATATTAAAACAGCGCCCAGAACCAAACCCGCTGTACGTTAGACCAGGAATACACATCAAGGTGGGTTTCTTTAACCACGGATATGGTTAAATTTCTGACAAGGCGAGGGCTGAGCTCAGAACAGCGCGTCCGTGCCCGCTCCAGCGGAGCGATGCCCAGGAAGGCCTCTCCGCGGCCGGCCCATGAGGAATGCGAGGCGCCCGCCCGCGGCCTCTCGGGGAAGGCGCAACCGGCCAGGCAGAGGCCCCGGCGGTCCCCCCAGGCCTGAAGAACCGCAGGAACCGCCCCGACCCCGGCCCGCCGCTCTCAGAGCCACCGCAGCCACCGCCCAAAGCCGCCCCAGGAACGAAGTGGGGTGCAGTGACCAGCGGCCGCGCCCTTCCGGAGAAGGCCGGTGTCAGGGCCCGGCTCGCCTGGAGCACCGCCCAGACGCGGATGCGAAGGGACCCCGCGGCCCCTGAGCATCGCGGCCCGGAGCGGCCATTTTGCGGCCCGGCGCGCTGACATGTCGCGCGCCGTGCGTGGCACCGCCCCCCGCGCCTGCGCCCCGCGCCCCGCGGCGGCCGAGCCGGGGCAGCTGCTCAGCGCCGCGGCGGCGGCGGAGACAAAGCGCCGGGTAATGAATGGGACGGGCCTGCCCGGCCCTTCCTCTTAACTCCTTCGGGCCCGGCCGGGAGGCGGCAGCGACGACCTCCGGCTTCCCCCGCGGCGGCCGCCCGGGGAGGTGAGTAGCATCGTTCCGGCACCGGGAGGGCGCCGGGCAGGGTGGTCCGGTTCTCTGCTCCTGTGATTCCACACTCCCCCCTCCCCCTCCCGNCCCCCGGCATTGTGCGCGGCGCGGGCCGGGCCGGGCTGACGGGACCCGCCGGGACTGAGCGCCCGCGCCCACCTGGCGGGGCCGCAGGAGCCGGGCCCGCGGAGGGAGCGGTGACCATGTGGCCGCTGCCATCCCGACCTAAGATGGCCCAGGCAGCCCCGGGACGGAGAGCCCGCCGCCCTCCTCAGGGTGCGGACCGGAGACTGCCTCGGGTTCAGGCTCCCGCGTCGGGTACTGGGACCGGAAAGCCCGGGAAATCCTAAAAAGCGTTTCCCCTCGAGAAACAGGACACGAGGTGGGCAGGCGCCCGCCAGCGGCTTCGGCCACGGCGTAAGCACCGCGTCTGTGTTTGTTTGCGGTGAAGTTTCAGCCATCCCTGCTGGGCAGAGTCGCTCAAGAATCGTGTCTCGGAAAAGTGAAGAATTTAGCTTTCATATAGTACTGCTCTCGCTTTCTACTTGGGGCGTGGTAATTTTGCTTAAAAATGTCTTCTTTAGCTTCTAGGTATACACTGAGACAGCTGCTGATGTTAGAGTGGTCGTGTTAGAACGCCTACTGGATTTCTGAGTGTCCAATATACTTAACGTTGTCTACTACATATACAGCTTACTAAAAGTGTAAAAACATTTATTATTGTACTGAAAGGTTAAAGCCTCTTTTGCATTAATGGTGATTCTATTTATCATTGCTAAGTGTAGTAGGGTTGGGCTTTGCAGTGTAGAGACCTTTCTCCCGAGTGCTTATGTGTTAGAAGCCGTCCTGTCTTGTTTCTGGGGGGTTCCTTTGAGAAATTTAAATAATTTAGCATGATCTGTCACGCTACACCTAAAATAATAAGCTGAGAAAGCTTTTCAAGCCCCCATGACATGAATGTACTTTCCAGACTTTTCCTTACATGTTGTTGACTTTATGGCCCACTATACATGTGTATCTGTTTTGCTTTTCAAGAGCATGAGCACAGCACTTTTCTTCTAAAGGTTATCTTCAGTAATGCAGTGTTTCACTTCAAGACCAGACGAGCACCCTTGGGAGGACATTCATGGAGTACATCCTGGGGGGAGTGAAGTCTGGAAGACTTTATCATCTATCCTCGAGATACTGTGCTGCTACTAGGAAGCCTGTGTTTGTGCAAATGCTGGGCAGGGGCATTTTAGTTATTATTTACTATGAAGACTGGTTTTACAGAGGAGAGAATTGTGTTAAAAACAACATAAATTCTTTTGTGGGCTATTAGAAACTTGAGTGCTGTCCACTAGACATAAGACCAACAGGCAAGATGCTAACAGTTTATGTACAGCTGGATGTGTATCTACTTTGGTGCTTGATGTTGCTAGTACCTTGCAGCTGTAACAGATGTTGAGGAATTTATTCCATAGGAGTTCTCCAGAGCAGTCAAATGTAAGAATTGATTGAGAATAAGTAAAATGAAATACCTAAGCATCTCAGAGAAAAGTTTTCTAAATATTCCTACTGTTGCATAACAATAACTCTTTGACTTCTGGTGGTGTAACACCCCCCTTCTTGTGACTGCTCTGCCTTCTTGGAATCTCCTTGTAAGCCTTGAGCAAACCAGCTGAGTGGTGAAGCGTCCCTTGACTGTACCAGTTGGGCTGTGAGGCAGTCCCAGATCGTACCAGGAGCTCTGGTGTGGTAAAGATGGGAAACAAAGGATAAGCAATTACTTCTTGTCGCTTTCATAAACCATTTACCTGGATGCAGCCCGAGTGGAACGTTACCATTGTTACTGCACTTTGGGGCAAAAAAGCTTAGTAGTTACTGACTTGCTTTACAGTCAGGAAGGAAGGTTACTGATGATCAAAGTCAATCATCTTCTGACCCTATAAACATCAGTTCTAAGTGAGGCTGTTTGAACTTGCCTGGACTGCAGCAGGCTGTGCCGGTGCCTCCCAGAGCTCACAAACCCTCAAGTTTGTGGTACTCAAGGACTGTCAGCCCCTCACCCTCCATCTCCATGTTCCTCAAGGTGCAACCCTTGCCTATTGGGAAATGCAAAGGGATTTGACATATTTTAGTGAATTCGAGGGGCATTTTTCATAGGTATCTTTTCACACATAGAAATAGGTGTACGCATCATTTTACCTGTGTATATGTGAATTGATTATGGTACAAATGTTACTATTTTGAATTCATAGTTAAGTCACTGTTAAAATTGTTGTGAAAACTATCAGATCACTTTGTAAATGTTAAAGTACNTGGGAGCGCCCGCGGGACAGCGCCGCTAGGCCGGGGAGGGGGCGTGTGGCGGCGGGGCAGTGCAGGAAGCCGGGAACCAGGCCCGCGGTGCCGGCTCTATTGTCTGCGGGGCCCCGTGGGGGGCCCGGACGGCCCGGTGAACGGAGGTCGCCGGTGCCTAGGGGTTCGGTGCTGTCCCGGGCCGCCCAGCGGGCCCCACTGCCCCCCCCGCCCGGGGAGGGGTGTCCGCCGCGGCGCCGGGCGCGCCTCGAACACCCCCGGCATTGTGCGCGGCGCGGGCCGGGCCGGGCTGACGGGACCCGCCGGGACTGAGCGCCCGCGCCCACCTGGCGGGGCCGCAGGAGCCGGGCCCGCGGAGGGAGCGGTGACCATGTGGCCGCTGCCATCCCGACCTAAGATAGCCCAGGCAGCCCCGGGACGGAGAGCCCGCCGCCCTCCTCAGGGTGCGGACCGGAGACTGCCTCGGGTTCAGGCTCCCGCGTCGGGTACTGGGACCGGAAAGCCCGGGAAATCCTAAAAAGCGTTTCCCCTCGAGAAACAGGACACGAGGTGGGCAGGCGCCCGCCAGCGGCTTCGGCCACGGCGTAAGCACCGCGTCTGTGTTTGTTTGCGGTGAAGTTTCAGCCATCCCTGCTGGGCAGAGTCGCTCAAGAATCGTGTCTCGGAAAAGTGAAGAATTTAGCTTTCATATAGTACTGCTCTCGCTTTCTACTTGGGGCGTGGTAATTTTGCTTAAAAATGTCTTCTTTAGCTTCTAGGTATACACTGAGACAGCTGCTGATGTTAGAGTGGTCGTGTTAGAACGCCTACTGGATTTCTGAGTGTCCAATATACTTAACGTTGTCTACTACATATACAGCTTACTAAAAGTGTAAAAACATTTATTATTGTACTGAAAGGTTAAAGCCTCTTTTGCATTAATGGTGATTCTATTTATCATTGCTAAGTGTAGTAGGGTTGGGCTTTGCAGTGTAGAGACCTTTCTCCCGAGTGCTTATGTGTTAGAAGCCGTCCTGTCTTGTTTCTGGGGGGTTCCTTTGAGAAATTTAAATAATTTAGCATGATCTGTCACGCTACACCTAAAATAATAAGCTGAGAAAGCTTTTCAAGCCCCCATGACATGAATGTACTTTCCAGACTTTTCCTTACATGTTGTTGACTTTATGGCCCACTATACATGTGTATCTGTTTTGCTTTTCAAGAGCATGAGCACAGCACTTTTCTTCTAAAGGTTATCTTCAGTAATGCAGTGTTTCACTTCAAGACCAGACGAGCACCCTTGGGAGGACATTCATGGAGTACATCCTGGGGGGAGTGAAGTCTGGAAGACTTTATCATCTATCCTCGAGATACTGTGCTGCTACTAGGAAGCCTGTGTTTGTGCAAATGCTGGGCAGGGGCATTTTAGTTATTATTTACTATGAAGACTGGTTTTACAGAGGAGAGAATTGTGTTAAAAACAACATAAATTCTTTTGTGGGCTATTAGAAACTTGAGTGCTGTCCACTAGACATAAGACCAACAGGCAAGATGCTGACAGTTTATGTACAGCTGGATGTGTATCTACTTTGGTGCTTGATGTTGCTAGTACCTTGCAGCTGTAACAGATGTTGAGGAATTTATTCCATAGGAGTTCTCCAGAGCAGTCAAATGTAAGAATTGATTGAGAATAAGTAAAATGAAATACCTAAGCATCTCAGAGAAAAGTTTTCTAAATATTCCTACTGTTGCATAACAATAACTCTTTGACTTCTGGTGGTGTAACACCCCCCTTCTTGTGACTGCTCTGCCTTCTTGGAATCTCCTTGTAAGCCTTGAGCAAACCAGCTGAGTGGTGAAGCGTCCCTTGACTGTACCAGTTGGGCTGTGAGGCAGTCCCAGATCGTACCAGGAGCTCTGGTGTGGTAAAGATGGGAAACAAAGGATAAGCAATTACTTCTTGTCGCTTTCATAAACCATTTACCTGGATGCAGCCCGAGTGGAACGTTACCATTGTTACTGCACTTTGGGGCAAAAAAGCTTAGTAGTTACTGACTTGCTTTACAGTCAGGAAGGAAGGTTACTGATGATCAAAGTCAATCATCTTCTGACCCTATAAACATCAGTTCTAAGTGAGGCTGTTTGAACTTGCCTGGACTGCAGCAGGCTGTGCCGGTGCCTCCCAGAGCTCACAAACCCTCAAGTTTGTGGTACTCAAGGACTGTCAGCCCCTCACCCTCCATCTCCATGTTCCTCAAGGTGCAACCCTTGCCTATTGGGAAATGCAAAGGGATTTGACATATTTTAGTGAATTCGAGGGGCATTTTTCATAGGTACCTTTTCACACATAGAAATAGGTGTACGCATCATTTTACCTGTGTATATGTGAATTGATTATGGTACAAATGTTACTATTTTGAATTCATAGTTAAGTCACTGTTAAAATTGTTGTGAAAACTATCAGATCACTTTGTAAATGTTAAAGTACTCAAGTATTAAGTGCTGATAAACCTTTCTACACCCTTATCTTTCCACCCATATCCTTTGCAGTCTTACTGCTTTTGCATTCACAACTTTTGTGTAAATCATTCCAAACTGCTTCTTATTTGATCTTCCTTTTTTATGCTTTAGTATCTGTAGTAGTAGAGTGAACCTCGCCATAGAACTCTGTAAAGTTGCATTTTCACATATCCATATTAAACCCTGGTTCTGCCAGTACCTTTGACAGTTTCTTTAAGCGGCCAAACCTCTCATTCATGACATATATATAAGGCAAAATTGTGACAGGTATGACATCCTCATTGATAAAATGAGGGGCAAAGTATAGAACAACGGAAGGCTAGACAGGTGATGAGCTTAGAGTAATGGTTGCTATCTTTCTGTTACTTTGTCTCCTGCAGCCTCTCTCTCTGGTGTTTCCACTTACTGTGGCTTGTTTTAAACCAAGACGCTAAATGTCCAGAGCAAGAATTGTGTTTGCAGAACAGCCAGTGTCACAGGTGCTTAGTGCAGAGGGGGTCTTCTTCAATAAACATAACACATCACTGAAACTTAGATCAGGGCCTTGGAAAATACAGGAGGTCAACAGAATTTTACATGTTTATTTAAAATTGTCTGTCCACTAAAGTAGAATATTAAAAACTAGGTATTACAGAAGGATGTGGCCTTTGAGCCTGCTGGGTCTGTTTTCTTCTCCCTTTTTTCTTGGAATTTGTTCTCTTCAAGTTTTTAGAATCCTAAATACATTAACTTCTGAGGGACTTCTTTTTCCTCTGCGAAAGTTTGAGTTAAAGAATGTACGTGTTGTATTTTCCAACAGCTTGCTGCATTTTACTGCCATTCACAGCGAATAATATATACTGGGGGTTTTGTTAATCCTGTTTGTTGCAGCTCGCTTTTAGTTTTTAGCAGTTTCATCTTCAAAGTGAGCAGGTTTTGCTCTGGGGTTGCCACTGTAATGAACAGTTAAAATAACCAGCCATTTGCAAATAGCATGGTGATACATGTATGTTGGCTTAGTGTTACATAGAAAAGACTATTATAGATAGTTTAGTGGGGCATTTTGCACCATAAAGAGCAGAGTGTTTCATTCATCGTGACTGACTTTTTTTCCTTAAGTAGGGATGATCTATGTATTTTAGTAGTATCAAAATAAATTAATATAATTTACATAATGTTACCTGTTGTAATGTATACTTTCAAAACAGACTTCAGAAAGAAAGTATTCTTATACGTCAGATGTGTCTTGTTTGCTGCACATTATTGGCTATTTATTTTGTGTTTGTTACTGGCATCCTCATAGTTGTTCAATTTACAACTATGGAATTGTTTGATTTCAGCCAATTAGTGAAAAAATTGAGTAGTTTCTGTGGCCTAATGGTAGCTTTCAAGTGAAATCTAGAGAAATCTAAAGTTTAAAGCTCTCAGGTCAAGAAGTAAGAAAAACTAAAACTTTTATTGTAATTTTTTGGTGTGCCTTTTTTTTTTTCCCTTTTTTTTTTTCCCTGAAGCAAAGGAACTTCTGTCCTAAATTAGTGTGATACATAGTTTAACCATCGTAGTATTGGTTTAGGTTTCGGGCTGTGGTTTGGTTTTGGAGTTTTTTTGTGATGAGATAGAACTCAATATGATGGGCTGTTAAAGCAGCAACAGGGAAATAACTTGATTTTTAAGGCCCTTATTTTCATTCAAGTGTGATGATTCAGAATAAATAGTTTGTTGTTTTTTTTTTTAATATTGGACAACATATTGGAAATTGAGGTATGAATCTTTTCTACAGTTTGGTTTTCAGTGGATGTTGACATAAGAAATATTAGTATATCACTATAATCTTTATGTAAACTCACAACCTGTGTGCTCTCTTTAGCAATTACTGTGCAATTGTGTCCTTTCCATCTCTCACCTGTTTCCCTTCCTTCTTTGTTGTTTAAGGACATGTAGGGTTGGATGATCCGTCTCTGAAGGTTTAGAAGGTTACTAGTTTGTTTTTACAGCCGTGTGAAACGTTGTTGGATTTTTTTTTTTAATGTCATGTCTTCTAGTTTGCATTCACTAGTGTCATACAGATATATTTTTCCTGTGATGTGTTAATTTTTGCAGTGACTGTTCAGATTTTCTATATATTTAATATAAAAGCCAGTTCTGGGTTTCAGTAAGAATTAGCTTGAAAATCATAGCTGAAAAGAGGCTTTTTTTAACAGCTGAACATTTTAGCAATACTTTTTTGCAATTATTTGCAAAATATATGGGAAAAGATATTTAATAATGTATTTCTCTTGTCTGACAATGATAAAGAATTCGTGCCTATTTTACCCCAAATAAGTTAAGTGTCTTTTCAATAATTATGCTACTTACCTGTTGCTGTAGTTCTGTATGCTATTTTCTGAATCACTGTTTACCTCTAAAGAAAATAATCTGTGATCCAGCTAAAATTACTTTTTCTTTGTTATTCTTCTCACAAAAATAAACAATCAAGAAAACCCAAACATTAATTTGAATTGAACAAAATGTTTGGCCTGGCTTGAAACTATAGTCATCTTTAACAAATCAGAGAAGAGGAAAATGGAAAGGTTGAGGGGTTCTATTGTTGTTTTCTAAAGACATGAAGGAGCGTAAAGATGCATATTTCTACTTTATCTTGCCTGTAGTCTGATGGTTCTGGCACTTGCAAGGAATGTGGGAGAGCCAGGTTCACTTCCCTGCTTTGCCTGAGGAGCTTAATCCACATCTGAGGAGAGTTCCCTAACTGCTCCACTGAGCACCCTGTGTCGGGTGGGTCTGTGTCTCCTTAGCTGACACCTTCCTCTCTGCATATATTATTTAAATGTTGCTGTAATAGGGACAGCTAAAGTATCGCAGCAGTCAGATTAACCAGCAGCACAGCTCTGGAGGTGTTTCAATTGCTTGAGAGGGACTATAGGAATGTTTTTAAGTAAAAAATGTTAGTAAGAGAAGTAAAATATAGTTCATTTCATAATGCACACTAAGCCAGTCATCAGAACTGTCTGCCATCTAAGAGGTGATCTCCTTCCTAAGGAAAAAAACCCTAGGTGTGGGTATATATATGCATGTGTGTGTGTATATATATAGTTAAACATCTCAGTCTGATTAAGAAGATTTTCTAAGGTGGCAAAATGTTTCCTTGGTTTGTTGGGTTGTTTTTTTTTTCAGTGTGCTGGGACATTGTAACAGCTAAGGCCTCTGCCCAATGGCATTCATGTCTGTATAATGGTCAGTCGGACTGAAGTTGCAAAACTCAAAAAAATGTGTCCTGCAATAGACTGTTTTGGTCTGTTTTGTTGCTAAGTCTAAATAAGTCTAATATGCTCCACTTGCAATCGCTCCTTTCTCATACATGGGGAATGATAATCTTGTGTTGATCCTATGCTATTGCATGTTGATTAATACACGTGGTTGGGGCAGTGTGTAAGCAATATGTTTAGCTTATGAAGAGAAGGTGTGACAAGGTGAATCCTGTAGTGCATGGAAAGGTGTCAGCAACCTCCTTTCAAGTCTTGCATGTAATGTAGACTCTGTTTCATTCAGCATAAGCATAAAAAAATGGAGCAGTGCTATAGTAAGTACATAAATCTGACTTAAATTTTATTTTAGCAATCATCTGAGAGACACATACTGTTTTTATTTTAATTTTAATTTAGAGCTCTAAAAGTGAAAATGTCTGATTTTTCTTGATAATTGTGAGGGCTGGAGGTTTGAAAAAAGGTGAGAATTACTCATGTAAGTGCAACTCCTGGATCTATCACCTAAAGAGAAATTTGTAACATCCCGTGAGTTGCCACTGTGACAGTTGATGTGTTTAAAAAAATATTAAAAGTAATTACTTTCTTCTTTTCCTTAGATACAATCATCTCATTAAGTTTGAGTAGCAAGTATTTAACCTCAAATGAAGCCGTCTGCCTGCGGTGGAACAGATGTGTAAGTTTGTTCAGTTTTTTACAATAAACTAGTGGGCAGCTTATTTGTTTTGGGTCTTGTATCATTATTTTTATTAATTTAAAGGAAGACAATGGATAAAGGCAATGAATAATTATTTGCCTGTGCATTGACTTGTATGAACCTTAATAATTTAGCAGGAGGTTTGTATAAGTGCCTGAGCCTTAAAAATTAAGTTTGGAAGCCTGGATATCTTTGGAGTGGTGGTACAGAAATAGTAACTATTTTATGATTTATGGGGCACCTCTTACTCTGTGGTATCAGCTGGCATATATACATCCTTACCCTGAATTGTGGTGCTTAAAAAGGGGAGGTAACTTAGGTACTGCATTCATCCTGTACTCAAATGACAGGCATCTTAATCAGATTTCATGTCTTCACTGAGAGAGTTAGTTTTAATATTTTCTTCTAGGGTTTTTGTCTGAAAATATTAAAACTTTATATATTCTGTTTGAGCTTTTGAATACAGGTTTTTTGGAAGCCTAAGATTCCTGAGTAAGATGCACTAGAAAGTTGTTCATATGAAGATCAGCATTTATATGTAGAGTAACAATAACTCTTGTTCTTGTACAGTGTTTCAGAGCTTTGTGTTTATTTCTTATCCCAGCCCTTCTGTGCCCTGAATAAAATAGTTCCATTTTTAAGCTGTCTGTATTACTGGCTAACATGCATGTTAGCAACAGATGGACAGAATGTTTAAGTGAAAATATTGAGCTGGGAAGTCTTGGTGGGGTCATAGAAACAGAAGGTGGCCACCTAGTCAAACACCTTGCCATGAGGAGGGACATGTTCAACTAGACCACATCTCTCAGAGCTCCATCTAACCTGGCCTTGAATGTTTCCAGAGATGGGGCATCTACAGCATCTCTGGAAAACCTGTTTCAGCATTTCACCATCCTCATTGTAAAGAATCTATTGCTTATATCTAGTTTGGCTCTATCCTCTTTTTGTTTAAAACATTATCCCTTTTCCTATCGTTACAGGCCCTCCTAAAAAGTTTGTCCCCATCTTTCTTAGAAGTTCCTCTTCCTGAAAGGCTAGTCTAAAGTCTTGCTGGAGCCTTCTCTTCTGAACAACCCCAGCTTTCACAGGCTTTCCCTGTAATACTGTGGTCTCTGTAGGAAGAGAAAAGTAAAAGCATCATTCAGATTCATTCCTTGAAGGAAAGTTTTCCTAGGTGACACATACAGAAGATGTAGGAGATTTTTGTTACATACTAAATCTGTCTGTGGATTGTTCTTCATCAGAGTCTAAGCAAAAATGAACTGCTAGTGCTTTCCAGACCCAAAACAGAGCTGAAGAGCAGGAGAGAGTAGTTGTCATTTGCACCAACCACTCAAGTCAGTTTCAGACTACTGTAAAGAAATCGGATAAAAGGGACTAAAATGTTGTTTTTCCAGAATATACAGAATATCCAAAAGTTCACTCTCCATGTAGTTAATGCTGTATTCTAATACACTCATCTCAAGGTCACTGAATGCTTTGCACAGTTTCATTCCATGATGTCAAGCACTGTGGTATATTATACTTGAAGTGCCTTTCTGTTGTGACTCTCAAGGTTAAAAGCCTTCAATGAAAATAATCCACTTTAGTACTGCCTGTCTAATGAAAGTGAGTATCTGGTCTTGGTACCTTCAAGAACTATTTATTGATTTATAGTCCCATATGAAATAATTGTTGACTGCAAGCTCACTGTTCGGCTACAGGCTTTCTTCATTTGTGATTAAGGCAGCTCTCTGGACAGTGGGTACCCTAAAAACAGATACCTATATAGAGCTGCAGTCTCCTGAGAACAAAGGTTCTGCTGTCTAGATGTTATCTTCTCTGTTAAAATTTTAAATTTTGGTAGGTCAGCAATGTTACAGGCCTACATCCTTTAGCATCCACTGTAAGAACTCATCTTCCAGTGCATATGCTATACAGTAATTTTTATGTGCAGTTTAGATCACTGAAGAAAATCTAGTTCCTGATTAAAGGGATATAGTAGTGCTAGATGTGCCATGAGAAGGTGGGAGAGGACAAGGCAATCTGAAAACTGCTGCCTGTTTATGTCTCACACCCAGCTACTGGCTTCTGGTACATGACAGATTTTCTTAATTTAAGATTTGAGACTGAAAATCCCAGTGCTACAATGTGGCATATCTCATCATATTTTCTGTTTTCTACTCTGTCGTTCCCCTTCTTTATTCTGCATTAAAGGTGGAAACATGATATGCGTGATATGGGAGCATATGTACAGATGGGTGATAAAAAAACAACCAGAAGACAACAGTGTAAAACTCATTTCATGGGAGGTTGTCACTTGCTGTGACTTGCATTAATAGCTGCTGAAAAAGTGGGAAGAGTGGGTCAGCTTTCAGGGAGCCAAACAGTGTGCAGACTGTGCTGTCAGCAACATCCTTGCTTTTGATACTGGAAAATGGGAGGAATTGAGGTTCTGTTTGTTTCCTTTCCTAGTGATTTTGAGTTGTATTCTGTGGCTTACTGAACTGTGCGGGGACCATAATCCATTTATGATGCTCGTAAAGAGCAGGAAGATGCCTCTTCCTTTTCTCTAAATGTTATTTATTTTCCTTTTCTATACCTCACAAAAGATTAGGTTTATTAAAATAATTATGTATAATAATGGAAATCCAGTGAATGGAAAGGGTTATCCATTTCTTTACCTGTTCTTGTACTAATAGTACAATAGACCCTGCTATTGTG
>VYZQ01042795.1:0-44097 GCA_013400655.1 Mystacornis crossleyi
GGGAGTGCAGTGTGTGCTGTGGTCACGTCTCAGAGATGGGGTCTCACCATCAGCTCTGTATGTCCCAGCCGTGGGCTTGTGCACAGCAGAGGAGATGGTCTCTGGTTCCTGGTGCTCCCCCGTGAAGGAATTCTCCAGGAGTTCCTGGAGCTCTATGTGGTTCAGCTGGAAGAGCCATAATTACACTGTTAATTTCCCCAGGCTCTGGAATGGTGAGATTCATGGATCAAGCCAAACCGTGTCAGGCAGAGAATTAATTTTTCTTATGAGTGTAATCCTGTAGAATACCCAATTTACCACATAAAAACAGCTTCAGGTCCACGCTGGTGGATTTTAGGTGTGGGACTGCCAGCTGTGCCACTGCTCAGACGGGGTAGGGTTCATGAGGGGAAGAAATGACCCATTCTCATGGTGGTGCACCTTAATGGGCAAACAGATTTCACTTCTTTCCTCAGGTGGCATCACTTAGACAAATAATACCAACAGCTATGGAGCACAGAACCCACAGTTCCTTAGGCCGAAATGCATTTTCCTCTCAGAATAAATTAAATCTGAGCATGTTGGTTGTACTGTATTACAGTCACACATGTTGGACTTCCCCTCTGGGAGTGGATTTTGGAAATGAAGGAAGAGGTGGAAAGCAATGAGACTTCCAGACCAGTGGAAGAACAATAATATGATAGCTAATAAGATAAAAAACGCCCCAAATGATCAGTCAGAAAATGCAGCAGCCTGGTGTTGAGGGACAAGATCTCAAAGCTGTTGTTGGCCAGATCTCCTGCCTGGCAGCACTGCGGCCTCTCCCCAAAACAGGTACCTCAGAATGGTCCCCAGGCTCCTCTCCAGCCCAGACTGAACGAGGGCTGCCTGCGCAGTGGGTGGTTGGACCCTCCCTCAGTGTCAGCAGACATGGAAGGAGAAGCAGGGGTGGTTCCTGTACCTTGTCCTCCAGCTGCATGATCTGGTTGTGCTGCCTGTCCAGCTGCACGTGCTGGTCCTCCACGATTTTGTGGAGCTGCTTGATGTCGTTGTCCTGCTGCTCCACGAAAGCCTGAGGGCGGGGAGGGAAGGATGGAGGAGGGTTAGAAGCAGCAGAAGACCTTCACGGTGGTGCTGCCTCTGTAACTCTTGTCCTGGGGCCAGTTTTGAGAGGCACAAACCACTGAACGTTGCCTTTCCTTTTCCAGAGAAATCTAGACTATCCCTAGTTAGAAGGGACCCACAAGGATCATCAAAGTCCAGCTCCAAATGTCTGCTTGCTTTGCCTCTAAATTGAAAAATTTCTTTGCTTCTGGAGTGAACACCCAGTTTTTTGAGACAAACTACTGGCAGCTTTGTAGACTCTTTTTTAAATTGCTATTTTACTTCCTTTTTCACATCCAGAACAATTATGTTCTGTGGAATTGGCCCTTGCTTCAAGCTAGATATATGGCACTGATCAGAAAAGGGAAAATTCCCAGCATTTAGGGTATCAGCTTGGGATTTGAGAGATCAGGATTCATCTTTTGCTTTGACACGAACAGCCAGCATTTTCTCATACGAATTGCTTGGCCTTTTTTATACTTCTGCAAAAAACAGTTAGTATTTCCTTTTCCATAGAAAACCTTACACCCACCTAACTACTTGCATGATTAACATATGAATTTTGTTAACACTTGTAAGGTTCTTTGGTTCTGGAGGTCCTACAGGTGCTGTAAATGCCCCTCTCTAAAGGTTTGACCTCCCTGTTTCTGCACTAAGCAGGCAGTTCCCACTGATGGGATGATCAGATTTGGGATAAGCTGATGATGTACAGACCCATGGGCTTGGGAGTCTCATCATTTTCCCGATCGCAAAACTTTTTTACCATCGTGATTACAAAATTTCTTAAAATTGGTTTCCAAAAAAATACTGAAAATGATACAGAGCTTTGTAATTTCACCAATTTTCACTGATTTTGCTGGGGAATTTTACCGTAAAGTTAACGCTGTGTCAGAGTAAGTGATTTTTTTAAAGGTTACTACACTGATTTATTACTCAAAATGCACACTAGTACTCCAGTGAGGAGCAAGGGAAAGCATGAGCTTCTATTGATAATGGCCTTGCAGTGTATTTTGGCTCAGTGTGTCCGGACCTTTCACAAGTCACTTACTTTGAGTGAAGAAATTTCTTTTGTCTCTTGCATCGAAGGCTGGATAATGGCCAGTTTGGTGACCTTGTCCTCCAGTCCCCACACTTGCTCCTGCAGCTGGTTTTTGTTTTGTATGAGGTCGTCGATCTTCAGGTTCATCTCCTGTGAGAGATTCTTTATCTCCTCGTTGTTGATTTGCAGCCTGGCCGTGGTTTGCCGGAGCTGTTCTTCTTCCTCCTTGATTTCGCTGGTTTGCAGGGAGAGCTCGTAAAAGGACCTGTCAAAAATGTAGAGTTTCTGAAAGATGTCATTCATCTGCCCCTTGGTCTTGTGGACAAAGTCTTTGAGGCCGTGCCCCAGCTGGAGGAGTCCAGTGGCCAAGATTCGGACATCATCCAACATTGCGAATCTCGATTTTGTTTCGGGAGATCCGGCAGAACCAATGGAGAAAAAATCCTTGTCAGCTCCAGCTGGGAGAGCCAGGAGGGTCAGGAATAGTAAAACTGGAACGAGCTTCATGTTTCCTGTCCCTGATTCTCTTTGCTCAGGACACAGAGACTTTTCCCAGCGATAGTTTTTGCTGCGTGGCTGTTGTGGGTTGCAGAACTTGATCTATTTATACCCCTCTTCATTTTAGGAGAGGCAGAGCAGTGGGTTGATCATTAAACTGTGTGTGTTTGAACGAGTGTAACCCCTCCTGAATGTAGGTTGATACCTGGGAAGATAAAATTGAGAGACTGGCACGTTGCTGATTAAACTGGTCCTGAGCTTTTCCATCTGCCAGACCTTCTGGTGTAAAATGTTATTGATGACACAGTGTTTTTCACACAACTCTCTTTAATAGATTAATTTTGGGGTCATAATCTTGGTAAGGGCTTAAACTGCTCCTTGTTTGTGTTGTTTGGTTCCCTTTATTGCCTCAGGAGAGTGAAAGGATTTCACGCTGGACGTTGAGCTTGTGAAGCTCCTTGATAAGCTGTGGAAGGGCAGAATATTCCCAGATGATTCACACAACTTGATTTTCATCTTGGGCTGTTTTCTGATGTAACTCATTGTGCTGCAGTGGATTTACTTGTCATCTAGCCCAGATTAAGTGAGAAAGAGAGAATTAGGTCCAGAGATTGCCTGGATGTGATTCTACTGTGTTAAGGTTTGTGCAGTAATTTACACCATATAAAACTTTTTTTTTTAAGAGCTGCTTTCCAGAGGGGGGTGAGATAAATAATACCTTGCTTGCATTTCTCACCTTCCCATTCTTTTTGCTGTTTAAGATTCACACTGCATAAAGGAAGGCTTCGAGTGCTCTGAAATAAATGCCCAGTTCTGCAGTGGGTCCCTGCGTGGCCACATGGATTTTTTTGGGTAGTATTGCAATGTGAGTGAAAGGTATTTCTCTTTCTGGACTCATTCATAGCAATCCAAGAAATCAAAATCAAGCATTGCATAATATACTTTGGAGAGTTTTCAGGGTTTTGCTAAATTCTTGTGTGCTTAGGAATTCTTCCCCTGGGGTTTTTGTTGTGTTGTTCATGTACATGTGCACATATGATATGAAGCATCCATAGAAAAAACATGTAAAAAGTGAAGTTGTTACCTCATCTGTTGAACGTTTTGTGTGTTCAAGGGTTGATAATATGCAGGTAATCTCCCCACTCACAATTAAATACTGTGAAAGTATTTTAGACCTCAAATTCATTGCTGGGGAATATTTTGTGCCAGTATGATTGGGAGCAGCGTTACTGGAGTATCCGAAGTGTGGAAAAACAGCAGGAGCAGGGAGATGATCAGGCCCAGCTCTGGGCAGAATGGGGATTCCTTCAAAGAAACGATTCTAAATTGTTTCTCTGGCATCTGACACAGGGATTTGGGGCTGCAAAACTGGAAGAACTGGTTGTAAAATTAAAAAAAAAAACTGAAACAAATGTATGGACTTTCTTCAGTCCACTTCACAGTACTTAAGTGGCTTTGGTTTTATGTGGTTTCAACTGAATCATTTTGTTTTAACTGTTTCATGCAAGAAATCTTTCTGGTTTGTTTTGAATTCTTCCTAACCCCATCACTCCCCAAAATCTTTATTTTCTTGGCTCAGTCTTTAGAAAATTATAGGAAGTTACTCAAGAAATAGCAGTGACCAGGCAGCTGAGGATCAGACATTTCACCAGGTTCCTACAGCTGATGTCCCGTGTGCTGCTGGTGCTGCTCAGGCACGACACTGCCTGTGGAAAAGGTTTGTTTTCCAAAGGGAAACGGCAGTCAAGAGGCCCTGCTGGCAAATCCTAATAAAGCACAATCAGCTGCCAGGCACATTTCCATATTGCTGCCAAGGCCAGGGAAGTCAGGCAGTGCTAGAGGCACAGCAGAACACCCCTAGATGTCACAACAGCCCCAGAGTCCAGAAGAGAAGTGGGACACAGGAAAGCAGAGAGGAGAAAAGCTTCTGGCATGATTAAACCATAAAATTCAGGAGCTGTGGGAACCCTAAGAGGGAATCTTGCCTCTGAGAGTTGTCAGCCCAGTCAGGAAAAGATGTATATAGCAAACATGATCCTGAAGATCTTCCATGAACCTGGGTGACCCTGATTATAGGGGCTTTAAATGATTTTTATTGTAGGAATAAAGCAAAGAAAAAGGTCTCTGGGTTTTACCGAAAAGGGAAATTCTCATAATAGTTAGAAATTCCCTCTAAGAATTAGGAGCAGCTCTTAATATTTTAATACCTTGATGAAGGATTTTGCAAAATGGCTGCAATCACATTACATAAATATTTAGAGGAGTGCCTGGTGCCATTACTTCCATGGCTTGGGAAGCCTTTGCACTTCAGCAATTTATTTTATGGAAGTAAAAGTACTTTTGAGATCTGTTTGAGATAATAGGATAAGCTTTGCATATATTTGGTGTAGCGTTTTATTAAAAGCTCCAAACACAGGCCCTTGGGTTTAAAGCTCCTGCCTGAAACTTTTATTGGTAGAAATCAAGAGATTCATAATGTTCCTGTCACTTTTTCAGCTATCAGTCCCTTTCCATGGCTCCTGTAACTGTTTAGACAGGAAGATCTGAGGTTTTTAGTTGTGTAGGGTAGAAGGGAGGCTGGGGGAGCTGGGGATGGAGAGGAGAAGGCTCTGGGGAGACCTTAGAGCCCCTTCCAGTGCCTGAAGGGGCTCCAGGAGAGCTGGAGAGGGACTGGGGATGATGGCCTGGAGTGACAGGACAGGAGGTGATGGTTTTAGCCTGAAAGAGAGTAGGTTTAGATTGGATTAGATATTGGGGATAAACTCTTTTCTATGTGGCTGGTGAGGCCCTGGCACAGGGTGCCCAGAGCAGCTGTGGCTGCCCCTGGATCCCTGGCAGTGCCCAAGGCCAGGGTGGACGGGGCTTGGAGCACCCTGGGACAGTGGAAGGTGCCCCTGCCCATGGCAAGGGGTGGAATGAGGTGATCTTTAGCATCCCTTCCAACCCAAACCAGTCTGGGGTTCTGTGGTAAGGTAAAGCAGGGACACATTCTGATTTGGGGTCACGTTCTGATTTGCAAGCTGGGTGTTTTTTCCCCTCTTTCTATGTGAGTTTTCCACAAAAGGAGGATGCCTGTAATAGGAAACCCTCTGGAGAGAGGCTGCCTGAGCAGAGGGGAACAGCCCCTGTCCCCTCTTACAGTGGGATCTGTGCATCTGAAATCCCATAAGCAGCAAGAGCTTCTTCCCAGTGAAATGTCCTTAATGAGGGCTTGAAAAGCAGTGGAGAGGGGAACAGCCTGTCCCTTTCCTCAGCATAAATCAAACCTAAGCATAAGACTGCCTTTAATATAGGGATCCTGTAGCCTGGCTGCACAAATACCTTAAATCCTTCTCTTAAGCACTAATAATACTTAATAAAAGTTTTATGAGCAAGGTACATTTTAGAGTAAATTTTCATCTCCATTTTCATTTTAAAAAGAACATCAAGCAGCAAATGTATTCATGGCAGAACAAAGTAATTTAGGAGAGTCACAAAAATGGCCCAGGCCCCCTCTGAAATAGGAGAGCGTTGATTTGGCAAAGTGACCAGTGGGGACGGGATTCAAAAACTTAATTCACCATGAAGGACTTGAGAGGGAAGAAATTCCCACTTGCCAGCTGAGATATTCCTCTGCCTGCAGGGGTGAAGCGGAGCCTGGTCCATAAGGCTGCCCCAGATATCCCTGGAGCTGGACTGCTCGTAGGGAGTTCCTTAGGAACAGCGTCAGCTGTGTCTGTACAAATGGGACTATCTGGGGAGCAGGTGGAATTGCCATCAGAACCAAGTCCTTGGGTGGGGTTCACTGGCCAAAGTCGTGTCACCAGTGCCGTTTCAGGCAGCCAAGGGCAGCCCCCCTTTGCAGCTGCTCCTCCAGGAGCGTGTCCCACCGGTGCAGGTGTTTTGGAAACTCCTGGCATCTAAAAGGCACCAGGTACCTTCCCTGAGTTACTGCCCTCCTGAGGATCCAAAAAGAGTCTTTTTGTTATCAACCTCCTGCTGCCAGCACTCGACAGCAGCTGCTTTATTATGCCTTAAATGTTGTCCTGCTGTGCTCCTCACCTCACTTTTCTGAGCCCATCTGGTGTCTGTTGTCTCTCTGGGACAAGGAACAGTTGGAAACTACTTCCAAATTGCGTTCAGACCCACTGAATAGTTCCCAGAGGGAAGGGAACATCTTTTTCCTCTTGCCTCACGAGCCAGGGGTGTTACAGGGCTGGTTCTGTGGAGTTTGGGCAGGATGCAGCATGCCAGTCCTTCATCCCTGGGAGCTGGAGGCAGCACTCGAAGCTCTCACTGAGCTTCCGTGTGAGCATCCCTCCTGGATCCTCTGGTTGGAGCTGCAGGAGCCAGGCTGTCCAAGGAGGAGTGATGCTGGCGTGGTGGGCAGGGCTGTGTGGGAGATGGATTGGGGATTTCCAGGCTGGTTTTTTAAAGAGGTGTCACAGTTCATACATTTTCACTTGTCTGGCAGCAAAAGAGTGTTCTTTCCCTTTGAGTAACTGAGTGTTGAGGGGAAAAGTCTGAAGGGGATGTTGCGTTTTTTTTTTTTGTCTTTAAAAGAACATCGAGGGACTTTGTGTAGGTCGAAATTACTTGCACAAAGGACAGGTAGGGGTTTGTAGTGGACAGTTTTGCTGAAGAAGTGTGAATCCAACTTTCACCTTGTTGGCAAGGGCCCAGCAGGGCTCAGAGGACAGAAAATACTGCAGAATTTTACATCTCGTGGCTGTTAAAGTAATCACAGACTTGGAGAAACGGGGCTGGAAAGGGTTTCCAGAATGTGTCCCCTGCCCAGTGAAGGTCGAGGTTGTCTTTAAACCCTTCTGGAGGGTGTCTGCCTCACCTGTCCTCAGAAACCACCGGAAAATGGAGATTTCACACCCTCCAAGGCAATTTGTTCTACTGCTTTAGCTTTCCTTACAGCCAGAACGTTTTCCCTTGTGCCTAACCTAAATCTCCTGTGCTGCAATTTCCTCCCATTACATCCTGCCACATTCCCTGTGGATGTGATGAGCACTTTATTACTTCAGTCTTTGAAACAGTTCTTTAGATACCTGGGAGTGTTGTCATTACCTGAAGCTACACATATCCATTTAGTTAAATCCATTCTCAGAGGAGAAATGTAACCTCAAGTCATCTTGATGTCAGGAGATTTAAAAAAGGAAAAAAAAAGGACAAGGCCCCAAGAAGGAAGGTGTTTAACAGAAACCAGGTGCTCTGTGTTGAGCAAATAAAGTATATAAAGTAAGAGTAAATAAAGCTTTTCTATTCATGTTTTCTTTCCACTTGAACTTCTCAGTTTGTAGAATCACTGGGAAATTTTTAGATGGATTTTTCAAGTACCCTTCTAAACAGGAGCTGTTTCAAAGTTTGAGGGGAGTTTAATAATGATGTATTTTGATGTCTCCAATAAGGGGTCGTTATCAAATTGTTTGTCTGGGTGTGCACTGCACTGGAGAGAATGGAAAATGTCAAACCTCTCACTTTTGAGTGTTGCCACAGAGGTTTAAATAACAGCATTAATGGAGGTGAGACCCCTCTCATCACCTGCTGCCTTTGTCTCTTGCAGGAATCTCCTCTATGTGTATCCACAGAGCCTTAACTTTGCCAACCGCCAGGGATCTGCCAGGAACATCACAGTGAAAGTGCAGTTCATGTATGGAGAGGACCCCAGCAATGCCATGCCGGTGAGGGAAGCACTCTGTGCTCCATGGGAAGGGCAGAGCACTCCTTGCAGTCAGGAAACCCCTGTGGTAAAACCTCACTGAAATGCTTTTCAGAACAAGTTCAGAGGAATATAAAATTGCATTTCAGAGTAAGGGGTGCATTTGGGTAGAGTTGGCAAGGTAACAGTGAAGCAGCTGGAATTTGAACATGAAATTATTTATTATAAGGGTGGCGAGGCCCTGGCAGATGTTGCCCAGAGAGGTTGTGGATTCTCCATCCCTGGCAGTGTCCAAGGCCAGGTTGGATGGGGCTTGGAGCAACCTGGGGTAGTGGGAGGTGTCCCTGCTTTGCAGGGTGTGGAACGAGGTGGGATTTAGGGTCCCTTCCAACCCGACCCAACCCATTCTGTGATTCTGTGTTTGCAGTGGATGCTGCTCGTGGTTGGAATAGAAACTTTGCTTCCATGCCGAAAGAATTAAAGGTGACAGCCTCGTGTTCAGGGCCAGCAGTGACCCCGCTCAGAGAGGATCTGTGTAGGGGTGGTTACATCCATCAGTTCTTCTGCCATAGATGCGTCCATGTGTCACTGGGCTTGTTAAAACTGTGCCCCTGTAGTGACTGAGTAAAGTGCAGGGAACAAGCAGGTGTAACTGTACAGGTGCACAGTAAATGGAGCTCTAAACGCCTCTGCAGGGTTATGGAACAAATTCTTGGCACGGTTTTATAGGGGGGGTTTCTGTGGTTTTTTTCCTCTTTTGGCAGGTCATCTTTGGCAAATCCAGCTGTCCTGAATTTTCCAAAGAAGCATACACAGCTGTGGTGTATCACAACAGGTAAACACAGTGTGGGAGTGGAGTTACTCACAGTGCCTGGTGTTAATCATTTAACAGTCAGTCTGTGGACAGCGCTCGCAGTGACTGCAGTGCCAGTTGATGTTGTCCTTAGAGTTTTGTGACAACTGGGAGACAGAGTCTTTGTTTGTACAGATCAGCTTTGTGTGATCCTGAGCACGTAGCCCAGCTCAGCAGATGCTCCAAGTACAACTTCCAGTCAGTAGTCTCGAAGATTTGTGTTCCAAACTCAGGGTAGAAGGTGCCCCGTAATTGTTGGAGCCTTTTAGACTTTAGGTACAAATCGGAACTACTTGGTCTTGAAAATAATTCCATTGCAGCTGGGCTGAGGAGTGCTGGGTTCAACATTTTCATGGCTTTGCAGCTGTGCCAAGGAGAGATGTTCCAGGGGAGATTCCTGTCCTGCGGGTCGGGGTTGTGGCAGTGTCCACATTCAGACCAGGCTTTATTGCCCGTGTGAGGAGGGGGCTGCTGCCCATTTTTTGTGGATTAGAAAAGTTTTTCCAGTCCTTGGTGATGAGAAAGTGAACTTTAATCCCTTGGGATAGTCCATGTGCTCCCTTCCCTGCAGATCCTTTAAGTCACAGGGTTCAGTCTCAAGCACGAAGTAGCAAACCACTGTGGGTGACTCAGCTGGGGCTCTGCTCTCTGCACAGATCACCTGATTTTCACGAGGAAATCAAGATTAAGCTTCCAGCCACTTTGACAGACCACCACCACCTGCTTTTTACTTTCTACCACGTCAGTTGCCAACAAAAACAAAACACACCCCTGGAGACTCCAGTCGGCTACACCGTGAGTGTCTTTCCATCTTGGCATTTTTCAGCACAGGATGCATTTAAATGCATTTGCTGGCACTGTGTTTAGCATCCCTGTCAGCTCATAGCGCGTTGGAGAGTTGGAGAAATTGGCAAAAGCTCCAAGAAAGCTTTAAGAAATGTGTGTTTTTGTTGTTTCCCTCTCATTCCAGTGGATCCCCATGCTTCAGAATGGCCGGTTAAAGACGGGTCAGTTCTGTCTTCCTGTTTCACTGGAAAAGCCACCACAGGCTTACTCAGTGCTTTCTCCAGAGGTGAGCTGAGTTCTGCATGTTGAAAACCAGCAGAATAAATGCAGGAAAAAGTGAGAGGATGGATGTGTACATATCTATGCGTGTGCATTTATTTGTTTCTTGAATACCGTTAAATTTAGACAGAATTCTACTGTTTGCGTGTGGGTATGTGTGTGTGATCTGACCAAAATAAATGAAAATAAATGGCGATGGTAATTAGCAGAGCTAATTAGCTCTGCTCTCGGTCACATCCTCTCTCATTCCTCTCTCAACCTGCAGGTTCCTCTCCCTGGGATGAAGTGGGTGGATAACCACAAAGGGGTTTTCAACGTGGAAGTTGTTGCTGTGTCATCCCTCCACACTCAGGTAGACGTCAGGAGCAGTCCCTGTAATAAAATAATTTTCTTTCAGTTGAAACACTGTCAGAGTTGATGCTGTGGAGGGTGTAACAAGCCCTTGTAGTGAAATTACAATCTCGTTTTTCAGTTCTGAGCCAGCACACCTGTTTTTCCACATTCTGCTGTGAGTATGTTTGAGAAGTTCTGCTTAAAAATTTAAGTGTCTTGGCCTTTATTCACAGGGGGTGAATGGCCAGCAGTGTTTTCAGACCTCAGACTGTTGTGTTTGATACAACAGCTTTAACACAGCCCAGGCAAATGATGTTTTCTTGTTCTTGTTTTCTCGTTCTTCCCTTTCCCTCCTCCTCTTCTGTTTCTCCCTGTATTTTCCCTCTGTCTGTCTTTGATCTGAAAAGAATGATGATGATCACTCTGTTTAATCATTTCAGCTTTTGTTTTATTAACTCCCACTGTGCCGTTTTGATGGGGTTTGCATATTTTTATTTGTGCTGTAAATAGTAATGTGATTTTAGTGCATTTTTGTCTGGTTTTCTAAGAATAGTCTCGAGTTTTGCCCTGATAACTTCTAAACTAGAATTAGAATTGAATTGAATTAGTTATACAGGCAGATCTCTCAAAGTTGTTGAATTTCCTCTAATTTTGTGAGATTAAATGGCCACATAGAAAAATGAGGGTGAAAACCCATCCATGAGGTACAAACCCCCAGAACATGGAGATATTTTGGAGATTCTTGCTGATTATTGGCTTTTTGCTTGTTGTAGGACCCTTACCTTGACAAGTTCTTTGCACTTGTCCATGCTCTGGATGAGCACATGTTCCCTGTGCGAATAGGAGATATGAGAATTATGGAAAACAACTTGGAAAATGAACTGAAGAGCAGCATTTCAGCTTTAAATTCCTCTCAACTGGAGCCGGTAGTGCGATTTCTTCATCTCCTGCTTGACAAACTGATCCTTCTGGTAGTAAGACCTCCTGTCATTGCAGGCCAAATAGGTATTTTATTTAAGTTTTATAGAGAATTACATAGCTGAAAGTTTGACACTTCCAATTTTATCATATTTATGTAGAAATAAAGAAGTCCATTTTTATGCTTTATTTTAGTGCCACTGATATACCATGTGTCTCCCAAATAAAACATGCTGGCATCCAGATCTGGGGTGATATACACAGGAGCAATATTTAATATTTAATATAAGGCTTCCAAGAAGGACTGGTAATTTGGTGTCCAGGTTGAGGCACCAGAAAGGAGCCTGATTTTCCTGGATGCTCAGCATGTTTTTAGCACTGGAGCTTGTTAAGGTGTCTCCATCCTGACAGAAAGTAGGGATTTCAACCTTATTGGAAAACCTTGGAAAATCTGGAAGTAGGTAAAGTAGGAAAATACAGGTGCTGCGTCTTCCTGTCGTGGATCTGATACTGCCAGCATGAATAATCCCTCCTTTTGCTCCCTGTGAAGGGCAGTGCTCTGGCAGTACCAAAAATCTCAAGTTTAAGTCAGGATTAGATCCTTAGTATTTAAAATAGTAGTTTTATGCTGATTTATTTTAGGAAATCTGACTTTGGACGTGGTGGAATATAAGCATCTAAGGCTGCTTTAAAAATACTTGTAAAAATAATTTCTTTGCTATAGCAGTTATTTATTTATTTATTTGTTCTTTCTGGGAAAGAATTTACTTGCATTTTTATTTTATATTTTAAAGCTCTTTCACTCCTTCAGTGTTCTGTAGTGGTTCAGTTGGTTTGTATGGAACACTGAGGACAGTAGTGACTGAGTTTTTTTAAAAAAAGATTTTCCTTCTCTAGGTACTGTTTACTTCATCCTTAATTTGTCTAGACTATCTACTTCAGTCTGATTTTTATCTACGTCAGTGTAGATTTTTGTGCTCATTTTCAGAACAGCTTTTTTCTCGAAACAGAATGAAATTGTTCTTTTTGATACAGTTTGTATTTTGGCTAAGGCTTAAATAGAATAATTAACTGAGCAAAAGCATGCTAAATATCCAAAGACAAAGACTTGATCTTGTTAACATTGCAGTTGATGACCAAAGTTGGGCTGGTTCCAGAAATGGAGCCTAAATTCATTAAATTTATTATTAATAAAAGTGGCAGCTGATCACTGGGACAGCTGTCCTGCTCTCGGGTGATTGTTAGACCTGGTTCCCGTACTTTTCTCAGTTTGGGCTGAGAAATGCTTGCTAGGCTCTAACAAGCTCCACCATTTCCCCTTTAGGACGTGGGTGAACATCACATTTAGGATTTCCCCCGGCTCCTGCTGCAGTCTAAAACAAACTCCTCACTTTTTGCTTTCAGTGAACCTGGGCCAAGCATCTTTTGAAGCGATGGCTTCGATCATAAACAGACTTCACAAGAACTTGGATGGGAACCAGGACCAGCATGGCAGGAACAGCCTTCTTGCTTCCTATATTTATTATGTTTTTCGCCTACCCAACACCTATCCCAACTCACCGTCACCAGGTAGCTCTTGGTTTTCTTCTTCATTTTATTTCAAGTTTGTTAAAAGAAGGCAGAAGCCACTTGCTGGCAGGTGCTGCTGAGCTCCAGCTGCGTGACCACTCCCCTGCAGGGCCCTGTTATTAATTTGCCAGTGTAGCCACTTAAAAGATGAGTTTAATTACTGGTAGTCACATCAGAGATTTAATTATTTGATGATTTTAAATAACAGTGTCACTGCTGAAGGATCATGAATTATGGCAAAATATTGGGGGTTTAGGGTTTTTTCTGTGAGACAGATGTGATGCACTCTTGGCCCGTCATGTTTCCCAGTCTCCTTCACAAGAACTTCCGTACTTTTATCCAGTTCCAGCAAAAGTTTAAACTCTGGCTGGATATAATAGATATCCAAAGGGTATTATCCATCAGTTAAACAGAGACTTGCTCTTGTTACCATTGCAGTTGATGACCAAAGTTGGACTGATTTCAGAAGTAGAGCCTAAATTAATTAAATTTATTATTTATATAGCGTTTTACATATTTTATGTATGTATGTATAGATAGATATATACACATAGAAATATATAAACATGACTTATTTTTATGTATATATCTAAAAATATAAACATTATAGATTTAAAGCAGGAGTGTCAAATTCTAGAAAACACATGTTTGTTAGACCTGGTTCAAACACCAGGTCTGGTACAGAAGGGAGACAAATTAATCCCAGCCCTGCTGAGAACAAGGGATGGGAAAGATGGTGTGAATGACAGGCATGGAAAATCAGGCTTTGGAAGGGATGTTCTTGCATGGAGTGGGAAGGCTGTGAGGTGTTGGGAAGGCTTTGTACCCAAAGCTGTGCCCACCTTTGGTGGGATTTGAGTGTGAGCCCTGGAAAACATCCCGTTAGCTAAAGACAATCCCACAGGGAGACTCCTGCTTCCCAGCGGGTAAAATAGCTTTTTATTCCCAGGGGATAAAACAGCTTTTTATTCCCATCCTGGAGAGCTGGGCAGGGGGGGCCTGGGCTGGGGCCTTGGTGTCCTGAGGGGGTCTGGGTGAGGCATGGCCAGACTGACCAGGCAGGGGAGGCCTGGGTGTCCTGAGGGGGTCTGGGTGAGGGATGGCCGGACTGACCGGGGAGGGGAAGCCTGGGNTACGTGTGTCCTGCCGGGGTCCCCTCAGAGCCCCGGCACCGCCCATTCCTTCCCGAATACCCGGGAAGGGCTTGGGGGTTCTCCCAGCTCCTCCTCAGCCCTTTCCCGGCGGTTGCTGTTGGCACCACGGGAATGCCGCTCCTTGGAAATGGTTCTGTCTGATTTGGTGGAGCCATCCCACAGTGCTGTTTTCATAAGTGTGGGGGCTGAGGGCAGGAATCCTTCTGGATTTGTCTCCCCCTCACTTTTTGCATGGCCAGCAGCCAAATCCCGTGCCCAGGTCTGTTGTGTCTCCCCAAACCTTGCACTCTCTGACCCCAGTCTTCCCTCCCAACCCCAAACTCTCCTCTCCTCTGCATTCAGCTGCTCAGATTTCTCTACTCCTCATGTCCAGAGTGGGTATCTTGCACACAGCAGGAGTATTCCTGGTCCCTGCGTGGCCCAGAGAGGATTTGGGATGGTTGGTGAGAGGCGCAGTCTGGCCAGCTGACTCCCACACTGACTCCCCACACCAAAAAGTGACATTCCAGTGTGGATGCAGAGCATCCAGCATGGTTGTACTCTGGCTCTTGAGGGATCAGTAGATCCGTCTCCTCCTGGTGGCTTCCGAGTACACAGAACCACCACTGTCCCAATCTGAGCCTTCATTTTGTGCCTAAAATAGGTGGGATGAGCCAGGACAAGGCAGTGTTGGTATTTCTGTCCCCTGAGAGGGGTGCCTGAGCTGCTTTGGGGTTCTCTCTTTTTTTTTTTAATTCTTTAAACTGTGATAACTTCACCAAGGTGAGACTCTTTCCCGCCATGACCCTTCACTCTTCCAGCACAGGTGAATTCCTGAGCCCTTTCAAGGAGCTGTTAAATTCCTTTGGAAGTTTAGGGAGCAAGATTGTTACCAAAGCCACCACCCTGACCAGACAGGCTTGACATGGCTGGTGCTGGGTTTTATAAGAGCAAGAAAAACACAGTTTGGGGAAGAGGTTACCAATTTTAAATGAATAACAACATCATTTGCTGACCAAATAAGAGGCTGAAGAATTGTGGGTAGGCAAATGATTATTTCTTACATCAAAGTCCGGACTTAGAAGTCTTAAAATATTTTAAAGACCACTTCAGCGTCTTGCTAATTAAACAAGCCTGACCTTTTGTGAAATGCCACAGGCACTGATGTGCATATGGAATTTACCCAGGCTATCAGAAGTTTAGCGTGTGCTGGCTTGGTGAATAATGTCACAATACAAAATGAAGAGAGATTTTCTTCCAGAGGCGTACTCCAGGCTTTAAAGGAAAACCTGTTCCGTGGATAATTGTTGGGGGAAAAGTTTCCTTTAGGGTGGTCTGAGCATCAGGAATTAACCTCAGTGTGGCTGTACAGATTTTAGTTGATTATAATTATTTCTACTTCTTAATATCAATAGACAAAAACGAGACACTTCTTGAGATGCTGACATGAGTCAAAGGGTCAAAAATTCCCATTGTTTCTCCAAGTAATGGCTTAAGGAATATTCCCAGAGAGATGCTAATTTGAAGTGCAGGTTCCCTATCACAGGAGGTTTTCTGCTTTAAAACAACTCAAATAGTGGGGGTTTTGTTGTTTGAGGGAAGTCTTCAAAGTCCAGTCTTGTGTTATTTTTTATTCTAATGTACGATATTTAGAGGTATGGTACAAATGCTTTAAGTCTCCCTTATCACCTTCTTACTTCATTTTGAAGACTCTTTACAGGATTTGGAAGATTTCTGTTTATTGTCACATCAGGGGAGGTTTTAGGTCTGTCACTTGTTTTGCTGTCATTTGTGAATTGAAGCCATGTAAATTTTATTCCCTACTAAAGAGAATTCATTAAATGTCTAATAACACATGTTTAAGGTGATCCTGAAATGTTGGAGATGTGCTGGGAAAAACCCAGAAAACGTTGTGGAGATGTGAAAATCCTGCCAGTGGATTTTCACAGGTGTGGGTTATGTTCCTGCACAGACCCAGCTGCAGGTTGAACCGCAGGGGCAGAACAGAATTTAACAGCAGTTAAATTTTGTGAACTTTGGAGTGACTGTGCCATGAGTAAGAAGCTCTTGCACACTTTTGTTTTCTGAAGAGGAAAGAATCCTTCCCTTTCCAGATTTTTACAAAATGACTTTTGCTTCTGCAAACACAGTACGTGTTTAATTGTTATCCTCAGAACCAGAGCAGCAAGATTAGGAAACCTGAGAGAGAAATGTGAGGGGGATAAAGGCATTTTCAAAATTAGACCTGATTTTACAAAACACAAGCTTAGTTCAGCATTCTGCAAAGTCCTTTCGACTTTAAATCACTGTGAGCAAAATAAAGCATGTTTATGGGCCTGAGCAGGGCACAGGGCTTTGATTTATTCCTGCCAAAAAGTAATTGAGATTAAAACACTCTCCTTATGTGTTCAGTATTTTTTTTATTGGACATCTTAAGCAAAATTACAGCACTGCTGAGCTCTGCCTAGAGGAGCTCGGTGGATTAATGGGTTTGAATCCCAGGTTACAGCTCTCATGCCAGGTTCAACCTTGAGGTGGATTTTAGTTTGCTGAGAGAAATAGATGACTGGGCTTGGTGGACTTTGCAGCTGATGCTGATCACTGGGATGAAATGGGCTGCACCTTTGCTTTATGTATTGGGAAAAAGCCCTAAATTGGCACAGAAATGAGGATGAAAGCTCTTTCTCAGGTGAGGGTTGTCGAAAGCAATGTGTGGCATTTATAAGGAATTGTCCCTGTCAGAGCTCCTTCCTGGGACCCAGGGAAGCCCACTGGATCCCCCTGAATGTTCCTCACAAGGGAGCAGCCTGGGTGACTACACAAGTTTAAATTTTGCCTTCTTCCTGAGCGTCTTAAGGAGAAGAGAGCAGAGAGAGGAGGGATGCATGGTAATTTTGCCAAAATAGGCCATTGCAGTGGAATTTGGAGAACAGGCTTAGATGGAGCTTTTGAAAAGCAGGATGGTTTTTCAGATGTTTTGCTTGGCAAAGCAGGTTGGTTCCAGAAAAGGTATGTGCTCTTTCCTCTCTTTGCCACAGTGCCCAGAGGAAATGCCGGAGTGTCCATGTGAAATCCTGTCCGCAGGGTTATTCTGCCAGCAGGGCTGGATTTTTATTCCATAGGCAGGAAACCCTGTGAGGCTTGACAGTCAGCCTCTTCAGTTTCTCAGCATTTCTGTAAGAGTTGTAATGAACTCTGGGCTGCCCTGAGAGTGCTGGAAACCTCAGAGCATCCTCACATCTGAGCACCAATTTCCCTCTGCCCCAGTGTAAATCTCATCTGGCTCCACGGGAATGGGTTTAAACTTGAAGGACAAGTGGGATTTTTCAGGAGGAGGAGAGTTTTTGAATGTCAGGCATTCCAGATAGGACAGGCCAGACCAGAGCTGTGGACAGGATTACTGTGCTGTATGTACATGAGATAGAAAATAATCCTCTGGGCTCAATGTCTCGACAGGCACCTGAGAATTCAGGCTGCCCCAGCAGTTCTCAGTGCTGATGTGTTTGCAGTGTACCCACTTTGATTGCTCGTAAGGACTGAACTTTGACTACTGTATGGCATGCAACATGTAATATTTCTTTCCTTTCCCAACTGCTTTCTATTACATGCCCAGGGCTTAGACCGCTCCAATTCCTGGGTAAACACTGGTGGTCCAAAAGCAGCCCCATGGGGATCCAACCCCAGCCCAAGTGCAGAGTCAACACAGGTGGTGTCTTCGGGAGAGGTTTTTCTGCCTTTGTTTTCCCTGATGTTTCCCTGTAGAGTATTTTCCTTTCAGTGCATATTCCAGTTTTGGTGGTTTGTTGGGGTTTTTTTTTGTTGTTGTTTTTTTTTATAATTATTTATTTGTAAACTTTTGAGTTTGATTTTATAAATTATCATCTTCTCCCCCACCACACTGCATGAAAAACCTCTGATTGCGTGAACGTGTCCCCCTCCTTTCATTTCAGTGGTTGCTGGTCTGTGAAATGTAAATGCTGTGACTGCTTTTGTTTTCTTTTTTTTCTCTCTCTCTCACACTAGTTTCAGCTTCAGGTGGAGCACATTTCTAAGTGGGAACATTAATCACAGCTTCATAGTTTTGTCCATGTTTATCATTCCTTTCGATGTCGTGAACCATTTTTGCCATTTTCATCAAGCATTTAGTGCTCATCATCCTGTAATCCTTCATGACTTGTTTGAGTGGAATATTGTGAACCCAAATTGATTGCCACATGTGAAATTCTCTCTTAAAACATGTCAATTTGAGTGCTGGAGGCAGTGATTTGCCAGGGCCAATTGTATTGTTCTGTGTTGCAAAGTATGAAAACTTTACAGCAGCTTCGGTCAGAAAGAGTTTATTTAGCCCCTGTTGCCTGCTGCTCTCCACTGCATGGTTGCCTTGAACGTACCTCTCAACTGCTCCTCCTTCCCAGTTAATCAGCCTTCCCAAAATATTTAGTCCAAGTTCACTTGCTCTCATGGCAAATTGTTTCCATCAGAAGCAGAACTTGAGTGATTCTCCACAGCGTGGCTGTGGGTACATCCCCCCACGCTTGGCCTCTGGTGGATTGAGAGGTATGGGCTGAAATTCCAAGTATTACCTGTGCATGTTGATAAAATGCAACGATGGAAAAGTTTCATGCTTTGCAGCATTTGTCTTTGTGCATCAGAACATGCAGTTCTTTAAATAACCTGTATGTCTTAAAACCAATCAAAATTGCTGTCGTTTTGTTTAGACCCAATCTGTAAATGGCTAAGAGTTTGAGAATGCTTAAAAAGCTAGAAAAACCTACAGTTGGAAGAGTATTTTTGTAAACGTTCGTTGTCCTTGAGCTGCAAAACTCATCCACGGCAAACTTTAATGTCCTGTCATCATTCATTCATCTCCACTCCGTAGGCTACGGATCGAAGTTGTAATCGTATGTCTTCGCACACTGAGACGTCAAGTTTCTTACAAACATTAACAGGACGATTACCAACCAAAAAGGTAGATTTCAGTGGAGACAATTGATATTGTGGGGCAGGGAGGTCAAGTCGTTCTGAAAACATGATGCAATTTATTCTTTTATTTATAGCCTGATTTATTTTTTTTTTCCCCCCGAGGTCATTAGGAACTGCTGGTGCTTAACACCTCTGAATATCCAGGCTGTAGGGAATGCGAAGTATTTGGAGTTGAATTGGGAAGAACTAAATGATCAGGAGTAGCTTGTCTGATTTAATGGCCATAGTGTTTGGGGCCAGTTTATTACTGGATTTCAAAAAATATGAATAGCACTGTCTAGACACGTAAATGATACATTTTGTGTGCAAAATGAAAATGTGTTGGATGGCTCAGTGTGCTGAGCTCAGTTATCCAGGTGTTAATCCAAAGAGACTCCAGAAAGGGAACGGGAGTCACCTTGAAAGTGAACTCCCTCAGAGGAGAGGAGATCCTCCTAAGCAAAGTCAGAAAGGCAAAATGCCTGAGCTTTTGTGTAATGAAAATGTGGCCACTGCCACTCTCAGTCTGTGGGTTGGTCGTCCCGAGAAAAGAAATCCAAGAGCTGTTTGAGCCCCGTGTTTCTTTCTTACTAAGTCCTTTCTCACAGTAAATATACATCTTTGTACAAATCTCTTTATATGTCCGCTTTTTACTCCTTTTTCCTGCGAAAATCAGACCAGGCAGAAAGGTAGACTTTTTTAAACTAAACTAATTTCAGCACCAAACTTTTTTAAAATTATTATTTCTTGGGGGTGGGCGGAAAATTCTTTTGACACTTGAGATTCAATCCTGGAGCGAGATGCTGTGAAACGTTTCTCACATCACATGTCATAACCTCATCCCTCATTGTTAGCTGGGGATTTCTTTATGGGATGCCACCACTGCTGTCATGTCCTCAGTTATTTAGTTTGCTTAACTCATTGTTTGCCATAATTGCCATGGACTGTGCTGACATTTCTCATGGGGGCTGTGTCGGGAGCTGCTCTGGAGGCTCGGGCTGACTCTGGTTTGACTCTGTGTAGCTTTTCCACGAGGAGCTGGCCCTGCAGTGGGTTGTGTGCAGCGGGAGCGTGCGGGAGGCGGCCCTGCAGCAGGCCTGGTTCTTCTTCGAGCTGATGGTGAGCAAACCCCACGCACCTCCCTGATGTCTCCCAGCCCCTGCTTTCAAACAGAAACAGCAGTGACTGCAAGCGCCCGTGCTGTAATTTATATCCCCATAGGTGAAGAGCATGGTGCATCATCTGTATTTTGCTGACAAAATGGATGCGCCGAGGAAGAATCGTTTCCCGGAGCGCTTCATGGATGACGTGACTGCGCTGGTCAGCACAATCGCCGGTGATATAGTCTCCCGCTTCCAGAAGGTGATGGCAGACAATTACCCTGAGCCCAGCTCAGGCACCAGCCCTCTGCCTCTTGTTTGCTTGAAAACACACAGGGGTGCTTCATCTGCTTTCTGTTTTTCTCTTCCTTCTCTCCAGGACACGGAAATGGTCGAGCGGCTCAACACCAGTCTCGCGTTTTTCCTCAACGATTTGTTGTCCATCATGGACAGAGGATTTGTTTTTGCTCTTATTAAAACCTGCTACAAACAGGTGAATGCAGATAAACATTGTGGCTTAACTGAACCGTGGCAGAGCCTGTTACTGTTAAGTTTCTCTGGACAGACAGTGAAATATGGACACAGAATTCCACTGTTCAGGTCTTCTTAGAGCGGGGCATTCTCAGAGGTGATTTAGGGTTTACGCCTCTCTGATTACACTCTTAACTGTGAATTAGGAGTCGCTCCCTGGAGTGAATGGACGTGCAGCAGGAAGAGGGAATTATTCCCTCTGCTCACCATGTTCAGAGTAATTGAATGAAAAATTAGTGGGAGGTTCTGTGAGGGAGCTCAGACTCAGCTGTGGTCTCTCAAGGACACGGTGACCCTGGATGATCACTGAGCTCCTCTTCCATCCTTTGGGGGATGCGGGGTGTCCTCCCCCATTAGGAGAGCTCCTCATTTGCAGTGTGACGGGGAAATCACCCTGAACCACAAAGTTTTGTTTGACTACAAACATCCATTCTCGCACTGTGGACAGAGGAAATAACGAGGGATCACTGAGACTAAGCTTAGACTCATTTTCCCTGCAGACTCTAAAACATTCTTTATAAGAGGCAAAAGAACAGCAAGAGCATTTATGATTTTAAGTTGCCTACTGTATATTTTATATTTTAATTGTATTTTTATATATAAAAGATACTGTGTGAAAACCAATGTACATCTTGGAGCTGTTAGTGCATCACATTCTGGTCCTCACAACTCCCTGCTGAAATCAACAGGATGTAGGAATTACAGAAACAAAGAATGGTTTGGGTTGGAAGGGATCTTAAAAATCATCTTGTTCCAACCCCCCAATATGTGAAGTCCACAGTTCTTCATTTGGTTATTAAAATATGACTGGTATATAGATCTTGTATTGAGAGATACGTCTGGGATGTGTGTGGCTCCTGCACATCCGGAATTTAATCTCTGGTGCAAAGAAGTGACGTAGACACAGCTGTGACCATCTAATGATACCAAGCTCTCCAGCTGTTGCTTTAGGAGTGATTTTGGGGAGCAGTGGTGGGACAGGGGGGCTCACCCTGCAGTTACATTCTTTTGGTGCTGACTGCAGTGCTGTGGGCTGGACCTTGCAGGTGTCTTCAAAGCTGTATTCCCTAGCAAATCCGAGCAACCTGGCATCTCTGAAGCTGGACTTCCTGCGCATCATTTGCAGCCATGAGCACTATGTCACCTTGAATTTACCCTGCAGCTTGCTCACACCACCCGCATCTCCATCACCATCCGTGTCTTCAGCCACTTCCCAGGTACTGAGACGGATCCTGTGGCCAGGATCCTTTGGGAAATACAAGCTGAGCTCGGTGCTGAGAATTAAATCCTACGAGGCAGTTGTATCACTGTACCTTCAGACCCTCTTGCTAATATTTTTGGAAGTGTTTAGTTAGAAATCAGCTTTTCCTGCCACATAGGTTCTGATTTCTTTTGATCTTTCGTTATTGAAAAAAGAGTGCCCATAACCCTCTCCTGGTGGTGACCACACACTGTCCTTAGGGACCTGGTCCCCTCTTATGTTGGACAAACACAAATGAGCCATAAAAGAAAACACTTTATCCAGTGTTACCCTTTCTGGCAATACAAGGGACTTCTGAGCTCTCTGCAGCTTCATCCTGGCCTGCTCAGAAGGAGAAATTTGAATTAGTGTGTCATTCAAGTGGATTAATTAGTTGCAAAATCACGTAAACTAAATCAAATTAAAACCTTCTTCAGCCTGAATAAGAGCATCCTTGAGTTAAAAGTTTAACTAATCTACTTTTAAAGGTTATTTGGTTTAGCTTTCCTGACAGGGGAAGACAGTAACAACAAACAGAATTAATGGAAGGGTTACTGAGCTGGGGTGGAATTTAAGTGTAGATGTGCCTCGATCCGAACAAAAAAAGGGAAAAGGTGTGAGGTTGTCTTTAATTGTTAAAACTGCTTCTAAAGTATTTCCTAAGCTTTGACTCTGTTCACGATGCAGCTTCTGAAACTTGATTTTTTCAGAGTTCTGGGTTCTCCACAAATGTCCAAGACCAGAAGATTGCAAACATGTTTGAGTTGTCTGTGCCTTTCCGCCAGCAGCATTACCTGGCCGGGCTCGTGCTCACAGAACTGGCTGTCATTCTAGATCCTGATGCAGAAGGGTAAATCTTTACCAAGTTTTGTTTTTCAAGAGTTTTCTGTAGTTTCAGGCAAATGGTGGATGCAAAGAAAGTCCTGGCATGGCCAGAATTTATACAAATTTGTAAGCTCTGATAAGAAAACAGCTCTTTAAGAATCTTCTTTCTTCTTGCCCCTTGTGTTTCGTCCTTATCCCAGACTCTGTAAACCTGATTTCAGTCCTGTTTTTCCAGCTGAGAAGTTCCTGCTGGAGCCCCCAGGTGCCACAGGGGCACTGCTGGAGCTCTGAAAGGAAAATAGCTTTTCTCAAACGTAACAAGAAAATAATTTCCAACATTTAGGAAGCCTCTCTTGCTGGTGGTTTTAAATGTTACAATGTATTTTGCCTGCGGTTCTCCCAGTTCTTTTTAACTGTAAATTATGCATTGATGAGGCCCCTGTGGGTTACATAAATAGACAAATAGAGTCAAGCCTGCAGAGTTTGTCAGTGACTTGCCTGGCTTGTGCAGCAAATAATTTTCTGCTGTAGTCCTGACATCCAGTCTGTTCCTTGTGTTATTTAGGGCTGTTTTCTGCCCTGCCTCTTTAAAATGGGTTGCAATGGAAATTATTGATTGCTTCCACAGTCCTGAGTTCCCTCACAGGCATTTTTCTCAAGGTGGGCTCAGAAATATCAGCCGAGTCGACAAATGCTGATGATTCATGGTTAGTTCTGCCCCTTTGCTAAGAGGTCTCTGGAGTTAAACATTCATTCTGTTTCTTCTTGGAGAAGAAAGTGATGCCATAAACTGGAATATTTTCCTGTATATATACATAACACACTGCAGTCCCATTTGTTTGGCCTGAAATGGAAAAAGCAGCAGATCTTTACCCATATGTGCTATCTGCAGAAATCCTTTTTATGCCAGAGGAGCATCCTGCTCACTGGTTAGAAATCAGGCCCTGTCTCTGTGTCTGCCCTTGTTCTTCACAAACTTTCTGTTCTCTACCTGCCTACCAAGCCCTTAAAGCCTGGCCCAGGATGGTTATCTCTGCACAGAGGAGCTTGCTGGTATCCACTGGTGAGACAACTCCTCTCTCAAACCTTGTCTAGCCAGAAAAAAAAACCCTGATGCCAGTTCCGCTCTGCAGATGCATTTTGATCAAAGCTCCTGAGTGTGGGGGCAGAGGTATACCTGTAAAACATTTATTTTTTTGTTGTTTTACAGAATAACTCGTAGTTTCAGGTTTGTTGACTTCTCAAGCTCAAACCCTCTGCATTTGCCCTGGTAAATCTATCAGCTGAAGTAAATCAGGTGTGCTCAGATCAGCTCTTCCCTTGCTGTGAAGACTTTTAACAGTCGTGCAGTATCACCAGCAGAGAGTTCAGACTTCCAGAAAATACTGTGGCCACCACTGGAGAAAGCTCAGAATTGTTCCCAGTTCATTATCCTGCAGCAGGAGTGGAGAGGGATGTTCATCTAGTTGCTTATTGTCTTAGAGACCTGCTTTAGGCCTTGATAGGTGATCCAAAGCCTTAAATGTGTTCTGTCCTTGCTCTTTTTGCTCCGTTAACAAGCTATGTTTAGTTTTAGCTCATTTTATAAGAACTCTTTGGATTGAGTTGGACAGAAAGGACATCAGTTCCCTGATGCCTGGAAGGGTGTGTTGGATACATCTCTCAGTGTGCCAGGGCACAGTGCAGCCCTGCAGAGCACCTGCAGCCTGGAAAACAGGACAAACAAAGCGTGCAGGGGAAGGGATCCAGCTGAACGTGACAGTCCGAGCAGCTGGACCCTGCACAGTTGTCTCTGCAAACACTGCAGGGATGCTTTGGCCATCACACACAGCGCCCACGCTGCCCATCTTGGCTGATGGTGCAGGCCAGAAGTGAGAAAATCAGAACTGAGCCCTCAGAGTTCAGTGCCAGAGTCAGTTTTCCAGAAGTGTGGGTGGGTGTTGACAGAAATCCAGGCCAGGGCTGAGATAACGGAGGGGACGGTGGGAGGGCGGCGAGATCGATTCGCTGCCTTATCAGGCAGGAAGAGCAGGGGGTTGCATTTCCTCCTCTCCACTATGGATCGATCCACCACAGTGCCCACTCAGCTCTGGGAAAGTGACAAAGAAATCCGTGGATCCCTAGGTTGGAGTGAGGCCGCGTTGCTTGGATGTTTTCCCTATCTGTGGTTTTATGGCCTGCAGGATGGTTTCCCTTGGATTTTTAAAAACACGGTTTAGGTGCCACTCCTTCAAAATAATACAAAGACTTTCCCTTATCCTTAATCTGAAGGAACCAGTCACTTAAATAAGCGTTTCCTTCCTAGTTGTTAAGGCTCTCACTAATCACACAAACAAGCAATTGTAGGATCTCATTATGGCTTGATTAAAAGCCACAGGGAGGACGTGCAGCTCCAATAGCTGATGTCCTCCCGAGCTGTACTGCTGCTTTTTAGTCACTTCAAACCCCCAAAATCCAGTCAAAGCCTCTTTTTTTAACCAGAACTCACCTCTACTTTTCAGGTAAAGTGGATACTGCCTGATATTCAACACTTGTTTTAATACCTCAGGTCTGAACATTGCAGCTTATGTTTTGCTACTGCCTAATGTCTGAGCTTCCTTGGCTGCTTCATGCATGGGGTAAAGTGTCTTCTTGGCTGGTTTGCCTACAGAAGCAAATAGCTGCAGAGAGAACCTGCTATTTGCTCTGGGAGAGTTTTGCCTCTGCGTGGTGGCTGAGGGGATTGAAAGGAGCAGAGTCCTTGAGAGATTCCAGGGAGTTTTTGTGTTTTTGAGGAGGGTCACACCTGGTGCCCTACAGAAGGGCTCTGCCAGTGTTTGCATCTCAATAATGAGAGAGGCCACTTGGGCTATTTTTCCTTCTGTCCCTTCATGTCTTTGCCACTTTTTATTCAGAATTGTGGATCTGTAGTCTCCTGTTTGGTTCAGTAATTGCATGGGGTAGGGTGGGCAGCTGAAGGAGAAACTTCCTGATCATTTGATGAAAGCAGTGGTCTGGCTTAGGAGAATTTGTCTCTCTGTAAATGGTGTTGTACAGAAACAAAACAAGAATGCAACAAATGGTTTTACTAAACCCACTGTCCCCTCCAGTTTCTCTCCCTGTTTTCCATATTCTCTAAGTTTTCCTAATAGTTTTTAGTAGACTCGATGCTTCAGCACAGCAATAGCTGGGATTTTGGGGTTTTTTTATGGAAAATTTGAGAGTGTCCACATTATATTGGGTATGCATTCCACAAGATATTTTTGCCCATTTTACAAGGCACAGTGAGAAACCAGCCACCTGCAAAATCCATGGCAGATCAAAAAACCACATGCAGTGGCAGTTCGTGTGAAGTTAAAAATAAAAAACGGGAATTTTTTTTTTCCTTTTTGAAGCCCCTTAGTTACAACAGAGATTTTGCTTTGAAGATATTAACTAATGTGCATGACCCAACTGTCTTTTAACAGTTTATTTGGATTGCATAAGAAGGTCATCAACATGGTACACAACCTGCTGTCCAGCCACGACTCGGACCCGCGGTACGCTGACCCCCAGGTAAAGGCCCGGGTGGCAATGCTGTATCTACCTCTGATTGGCGTGATCATGGAAACTGTGCCTCAGCTCTACGACTTCACAGGTATTTGATATTTTCTGCCTTGGCTATCTGCTTACCACACCTGGGTGTTGGGGTTCTAAAGCAGAGTTATGAATGCCTTGCTGTTGGGCGAGGTTGTTTCTGAATTGTGACTTTGATATTTCTTTCATGTTTGTTTTCGCTTGCAAAATGTGCCTTCAATGCCTGCTAACACTCAAAAGTTGCATTTGCCCACTTGTTGGCATGAAATAAAAATCAGTAGTGCATTTTTAGTTTACATCCCAGTGGCCGCTGTAGATGCGGAGCCAGCTTCCCTTCATGTCTCTGACCTGCTTAAAAAGTCACCCCTCACAATGTACCAGAGTTCCTAATTCCAAAGCATAAGCAGAGTTCCTCTCCTTCTTCCTATCATGTGCTCCATCAGCAGTTCATTTTCAGGGGTGCTTTGCAAAGTGTCCCAAAGAGCAGCAGAGGTTATTTCAAATCAGGGCGGGGAGTCCAGTCAGGAATAGTTTGGAATTTAGAGTTGTCCTCTACATCCTTTGATCTTAATGACACAATAAAGCTGCAAGAAAGGATTTGGAGTATTCAAAGGGACAAAAGGTCTGTTGTTAGAAGGGTTTTTGGTACTGAGGTTGTGTAGGTTGCATTTGGGAATTGCTTTCTTTGCTTTTGTGCCCTCAACTCATTGTGCTGTTCTTTGTAGGACGGCTCGAGTGGGATGATTTTCAGTTTGCATTCCCAGTTCAGTGAGACCAGCACTGTGGAGGGAGTCTGGGGGGTGAAGCCTTGGATTTGGGGCTTGACTAAACTCCTGTGTTTCTCTGCAGAGAGTCACAACCAGCGGGGGAGGCCGAGCTGTGTCGCCGTGGACGATTACGAGAGCGAGGGTGGCAGCATGATCAGCCAGACGGTGGCCATGGCCATTGCAGGCACATCTGTCCCCCAGCTTACCAGGCCCAGCAGTTTTCTACTCCCCTCCTCGGTACAAATCCATCCCTCCCCATTTCCTGACCCTCGGTCTGTGTCCGGCAGCAAATATTCAGCAGGTTCTGGGGGGGACCCACATCAATTTGTAGCTGGGTGTGGCAGAGGGGAAGGGACAAGGGGGACAAAGCACTGTTTGCATGTTGCTGTGTGTCTCAGAGGGGTATGGGACAATGCCAAGGAGGGATAAAAATCAACAAACCTCAGAAAATGGGAGAATTCTCTTGCCTGATAAAGATTCTCTTGTTCTGAAACAATTTTGTAAAAGCTCTGTCAAATGCAACAGTCACTTAAGAGCTTTAAGCCCTAAGCCCAAATTCTACCCCAGCTAAATCCCACCTAGCTGAAGACGCAGAGGGACCATTTTCCCTGTTCTCTGCACAGAGAGGCAATCCTGGTTCTGGCAGCAGGCAAACCCTTCCATTTCTGCCTTCTCTTGCCTTTACTCTGGGATTATGACCCCATTTTGCTGGGATTTAGGTGCACTCAGTGAGACACTGACAGATGCATGAGATAATGAGTGTACCCCCTCTGCTTAATTCCTAAACTGCTGGAGGTTTTATAAGGCACCTCAAGGGAAGAAACTCACACACTGGTGGTGGGAGTGCGGGGATGTGAAGCACACTGTCCTGACCTGTGTTTCAGAGTGGCAGGCAGCACTCCACCTTCTCAACAGAGTCCAGCCGCAGCCTCCTCATCTGCCTGCTGTGGGTGCTGAAGAACGCCGACGAGAGCGTCCTGCAGAAGTGGTTCACAGACCTGTCAGTGCTGCAGCTCAACCGCCTGCTGGACCTGCTCTACCTCTGCGTGTCCTGCTTTGAGTACAAGGTACTGCCGAGCTGGAACCTCCTGCAGTCCCTCTGCGCCCTGCCGAGGACCTTTACACTCCCATCCTTTACACTGCAGAAAGGCATTTCCTGCTCTCTCCCAAGTATTTCCTGTATTCACAATCCCAAGGCCGGGCTTTTCCCATGTTTACTTCTCAGCCATGTGAATATCTCTGCCTTGTTGCACTTCTCAAGCGGTTTGTGCTGCTTGCCCCTCATCTGGGAGCTGCTGCAGTGTCACTTTGGAAAGAGTTTTTTGTAGCAATGCTGAAATCCGAGTGATTTATCTACCCACCAACCTAATCTGTATTCCTTTCTTGCTGCATGTTTTTAACAGGAAACATATTTTCAGTTGCTAATTCTCAGAAAAGATCCCAAATTGAAAGAATCTTCCCTCGTGGTTTTGTTTGGAACTTGCAGGGCAAGAAAGTGTTTGAAAGAATGAACAGCCTGACGTTTAAGAAGTCAAAAGACATGAGAGCCAAACTTGAAGAAGCAATTTTGGGCAGCATAGGGGCAAGGCAGGAAATGGTCCGAAGAAGCAGAGGACAGCTGGGTAAGTAAAGGAGTCCTCTGTGCCATCCCCTTTTTTTTCCAAAAACTGCTCCTCCCCTCCCAACAATTATTTGCACCCATCTGTGGTGTGGGATACAGACAAAGAGGCCCCTAGGAAAGCTGTTTGCAGTTTGCAGCATCCTTCACTGGGTCTGCTAAATCTCTACACTTTTCCTAAATTGCAGACGATTTATTTGTTACTTGACTGCCTTTTAAAGTGAGATCACATCTCATTTATGGTGCGTTCTTGCCTTAATTTTTTCCAGTGTAGCATCTTCCAGAGTGTCCTGTTCAAGGATCAGAGAGGAAAACAAAGTGCCTGATCTTGCTCTGATAGCTCTGAAAAGGCCTGGCCATTTCTGCTGGCTTAAGGAGATGTGAAATAACTGTAGTTGGGCTAACGGGCACCTTCTGATGATTTTTACTGTTGGTAAAACCCAGTAATTTTTATGAACACTCAAATTCAAAGGGTGGCCCAGGGTTTAGGACAGGAATGAGAACTGTGGTTTTGTCTCCTGCTCTGCCACACACGAGCCTGTCATTGTGGGCTAAGGTGGATAAGTAGTTTAGAACCATAATTAAGGAATCACTTCAGAGATTGGGATCTTTATTTTTTTCTTAATGGGGCTAGATGGTCTTTATTACTTGAAATTGCCTCACCCTCCCAGCAATGAGAATATCAGATTGTGAGGTGGGGAAGGGGGTCTTAGCACCACTGAGAACATCCCTGGGTGCCAGCTGAGGACAGCAGCATTGGAATGCTGAGGTTTGGCACACTCAGGCTCCTCGTGCAGTCCAAGGAAGGGATTCCTCTTAGCAGTGAGTGTCTCAGCTGCCTCTCTGTGTCTCATGCCACTCAGCAGGGACAGAATTAGGGCCGTGTAAACATCCTGGGTGAGTGCCACAGCCTCGGGCTCTAGAAAGTCATCTCTGCTGCCGCCTGCCACTTGTGAGCAGATCTGGAGCTGCTGATCGTGCAGCAGAGATGAGCATCAGCTGACTGCTGTTGTTTTGCTGTTCCCCTGCAGAGAGGAGCCCTTCGGGGAGCGCCTTCGGAAGTCAGGAGAATCTGAGATGGAGAAAGGATATGACTCACTGGCGGCAGAACACAGAGAAGCTTGACAAGTAACTCTGCCTTATCCTTCTGCTCTACCCATGTGCCAGGGCCTGTGAGAGCAGGGCCCCCCTCCCCGCAGAAGGTCACTGCCAGCAGCCACTCAGCCCTTGTGCCACTGGGTTGGACAGGGCTGGCAGTGTAACAATAAAAAGCAAATGGCTTTTACTCCAACACTGCCCTCCCAACTCTTTGCCTTTCCACTGTCCCTTGCTTCCTTAGACTTGCAAATGGGATTGAAAGAGATTTCTACAATCCATTCCTTTCTGAAAACCCTGCCCTAAGCTGTAATTTAGAGGGAAGATCCATTAACAGTTTCCACAGATAGCATATATATCTCACGTCATATTTCCTTTATTCCGTAAGAGCATTCTGGAGTTCACAAAGCTCGCTTTCCTTTCCTAATCCATCACTTTGATTGTTTTTCCACATGTGCTGTGCTTTTAGAAGCCACAAACCAGCCAGGTACTGTAGCATTGTGTGTGCAGTTCTTATAAATTGCCATTTTGTACATCTGCAGACTCAATCATCACAGCGTTGTTTGTGATGCTTGGCAGAACTTCTCAGTGTGTGTGTGCAACTGACTGGAATGAGCTCTTTTGGCTTATTACACCCATTTCCTTGAAAATTCCCTCTCTTGGTGTGGTTTAATCCAGGGGGCTCAGGAGTTGTGTTTGAGCTTTGCTGTGCACGTTTTCTGTCTCCTCTAATTGCAACCTGCAGTCTCCATCCTCCCAGCAAAAGAATTGGTCCTAATCCTAGGAAAGCAATCTCAGCCCAAGTGAAGCTCTGAAGAAACTGAGGAATGAGGTCCTCAGAGCTCAGATGGAGATCAAGCCGAATTTTACCCTTGCAGACATTGACTATTCCTGGAGTAGAAAGCAATTCTTCGCAGCTTTTAGTTGCTTTGTCCCATGCAAAAATGTAATTTCTCCTTATGAGAAGTAGCGGCTTTTCGTCCGAGGCTCTGGGCCTGTGGAGTCACTGGGAAAGCCGAATGATCAGTGTTTCAACCTGCTGTTGAAGTGATGTAGATACGAATTCCAGAGTCACACCAGATTAAAATTTGGCCTGAAGAACTCATCAGTTCACTGCTGGCACTGGGTCTGAGCCCTCCCCGTCCCTGAAGGGCCTCATGTACACATTTAACAGCTGTGGAATTCCTTGATGGTCAAAGGATGGTGTCTCACCTCACAAAATGAGCTGCTTAGATAAAACTCTCGAGCTGCTTTCTAACCCCTGCTTGCTGTGACTGGGTCTGCTGTGTCCTGTGTGTATAGGTAGAGCCTGGCCCTTTGAAACCCCATAAACAAGACTCTTCATCCCAAGAACTGTGCACAGCTTGCAGCTGCTGTCATTTTATGCAGATGGAATTATTTTATGTAGGGCCAGGTCCCAAAATGTCCTATCCTGGACCTGTTGGGTGTGTGACCCAGCTCCCAGAGGATGTGAAGTGTGGCAGGGAAGGGGCTGCTGCAATACAGCTCCAAGAGCCAAATAGTTCCTCCCTCTTCCTGTGTATTTTTCTGTGATTTTGGTCACCCTCCTGTTGGGATTTGGCCTGGCACGAGTCTGTCAGAGATGGCACCCGTGGCAGGGCAGGCCAGGATTGGGCTCTTTCAATACAGCACTGGATCTCTGCCCAGTGCAGCTGCTGCCACTGCAGCTGGAACGGGCTGGCTGCTGCTGAATTCCTGGAGCCACAGGTGCGAGTGGGTGTCTGGACTTTGCAAGGCTTTCCAGGAAAGCGAGTGCCTGGCATGGAACAGCAAAACCGAGACCTTCTCCTCGGAGAGGAAGTTACGCTTCAAGGCTTAAATGCAGTGGAGCTTGGAGAGATACGATTGCAGCCTGGCAGGCTGCACTGTGCTGCTCCCAGCGTGGGTGCAGGTTCCCAGCTCGTGTAGCACCACCGTGTGTCCACAGCCCGCAGCATAAAGCCACGTGTCCTGTTCCTGGTTGTGCTGTCGCATGCCTGACGATGCTGCTGAGCCACTCTGGAGTGGGACTTGGGGTCTGGACTGTTGTTGTGTTCCTGGGAGAGTAATGAGGTGTCAGGGAGCAGTGTGAGCTCTCCAAGCATGATGAACGTGAAGCCTCTGTAAGTCTGTACTTGTAAAAAACTGGAGTTTTCCTTCCTGTCCTCTCAGTGGGTGCATTGAAATCTCCTCGTAGTGTTGTCCAGTGATAAATATACAAACTGTGACTGGGAGTTTCCTGCTAGAGAGAGAACATTTTTGACTGGAAAATATGTAGGTCTGGTTTGTAATCAGGAAGTAATTGTACTGCTTTGTTTTCTCTGATTAGGTCAAGGGCAGAGATAGAACACGAGGCACTCATCGATGGGAATCTTGCAACAGAAGCCAACCTGATAATTTTGGATACACTAGAGATAGTTGTACAGGTGAGATTGGTAAGAAAATAGAGATGTGATGCCATTACAGTCACCTGGCTGGGCAGCACTTCATTAAACAAAACCTCCCTGCTGCTCCTCACTGCCTGAGTGCTGAGAGAACTGTTCAGCTGCAGCAGGAAGGGGGTGATGCCTCTCCTAATCCCAGCCTGTAACAATCTGGTTTTACATTGCAATACCCTCCTTCAGCCTTGAAATTGAAAATTTGAAGTTTCTCCCCCCCTTGTAGTGTAAGGAATAGTTACTCAGTAGTGAACTGTGAAAATCTCCAAATCTTGCCCTATCCCAAACAATTCCTTCAGTTCTTCCCAAATCTGCCTCAAATCACTGGGTGCCAGGTCAGCCTCCTGGATCTGTACTCCCTTTGTCCCCTGATTTCTCTACAAATGAACCTGGGCATGGGCTGGGAGCAGGCACGACCCTGCTTCCCAAATCCACCTCTGAGCTGCAGAGAGACCCAGCAATCCCAAAGATTGTACTTTGTGCCTGAATAACCCAGCTAGAGCCCAGCTATGGGCTTTCCCTCCAGTAGAACAATGTCCCCAAAGGTCAGAGCCTCGCTGGGAACAAAGAATCCCCATTCCACCTGCTTTATCCATGGATCAGGTGCTCCTCACCTGGGAGTTGGCTCAGAACGGGGCTGTTTCACAGGCCCAGCTAAGTGGGTAATTCCCCCATGCACAGGGCTTTTGGTCAGAGCTGGTTGCTCTCTCCCACACACACAACACGCAGGAGGTTCATTTTTCTCATGGAATTTGGGTTTCCCTTTGCAGACCGTGTCCGTGACGGAGTCCAAGGAGAGCATCCTCGGCGGGGTGCTCAAAGTGCTGCTGCACAGCATGGCCTGCAACCAAAGTGCCCTTTACCTCCAGCACTGCTTTGCCACACAGAGAGCTTTGGTCTCAAAGGTGAATCCCCTGTGGATGCTGAAATCCACCCTAAGCAGCACTGAGGGGGGAAGGCACTGTTTATTCCTTTGTACGGGGTCCCTTCCCCAGGCTGTTGTTATTTTGGGCAGTATCAGTTTTCAGGCAGCATGGCCTGGCCTGGTTTTCATGGGCAGTACACGCATTCCAGCATTTTGGGGTTGGTGCAGCTCACACACCATGAATGGGACGTGGGTTCCTGCTGGCTGGCACTGAGTGGGAAGAGGCATCTGCTCAGTGGGGAGCACAAGGCACAGGTGGGGTTTAAGCTGGACAAATCTCACTTAAAATTGGTATGTTTTACCGGGCCTATAATTGAAACGATTCTCCAGTTTGTGTAGGGGGGAAGAGCTCCAAGTTTTAAGCCTGAGTTTTTTGGGAGTGATGTAAATCAGTGTGAGGGTGTAGATGTAGGAGCGAGTTGTGGGGGGAGGTAAAATGAGTTGCCTTCCAGTGCTGCCAGGTTTGCCTTTCTGTGAAATGTTTCACATGAGCATCATTCCCCTCAAAACAGAGGGCCTGGGCTCCCTCTCATTCCAGTGTACCCTCACTGCTGCCTGTTTGTCCAAGTGCTCCTTCCTGCCTGTCCAAGCATCGATTTCCTCCCGTGCTGTTTTCCAGTTCCCTGAGCTGCTGTTTGAGGAGGAGACAGAGCAATGTGCAGACCTGTGCCTGAGGCTCCTGAGGCACTGCAGCAGCAGCATCGGCACCATCAGGTCCCACGCCAGTGCCTCCCTGTACCTCCTCATGAGGCAGAACTTCGAGATCGGGAATGTGAGTCCTGCTGCTCTTCGCCGGGTTGCTGCACATAATGGGGTTGGGGGCTGCTGGCTTTGGGTACAGTCCCCCACAGAACTGGGGGACACCTGGTTCTGGGCCCAGGGACTGTGAGGGGATTGAGAGCAGCAAAGATAACAGGATTCCAGTTTTCAGGCTTGACCAAACCAAAAGCAGCTGTCTGGGATCAAGGCTGTTTCATGAGAGCATCATCCTATCCAGGGTGTGTGAGAGGAGACCATGTGGAAAGAGACAACAGTAATATTTTTGCAGAACCTTTATCTGGAACTAAAAAATATTCAGGTTATGCAGTTTGGCAGTACCAAGTTTATTCTAATCACTGATCTGAGACAGCCTTTCTTGCAAAACTTCAGTTTTCTTTTCTCTGTCGGGTCAGGAGGAGGGTGCCGTGACCAAAGCACTGATACTGCACTGTCTCCAGGCTGCTGAAATACAGTAACAACATCTCTGTTGCAGAACTTTGCCAGAGTGAAGATGCAGGTGACCATGTCCCTCTCATCCCTGGTGGGGACATCCCAGAACTTCAATGAAGAATTTCTGCGTCGTTCCCTCAAGACTATTTTGACGTATGCTGAAGAAGATCTGGAACTTCGGGAGACAACGTTTCCTGACCAGGTGAAAGACATAAACCACAAGACAAGTAATGTGTAATTCATTAACAGGCTGTGCCTAAACCTCCATCTAGAACTGGAATTTGCATGCATTCCCTGAAAGGGGTTTGTTTTTTTGGTTTGTAAATCATCTGAGGTCATAAAATTCAGGTCTTTGATTAGTTCTGACAAGATACAAAGACTCAAAGATTCAGTGACCGTGTTCCTCACATAACGATGTGTAGCTCGATTCCCATTGCCAGTTCTTTACAACAGCTCATTTTTCACAGGTCCAGGATTTAGTGTTCAACCTCCATATGATCCTGTCGGACACAGTTAAAATGAAGGAGCACCAGGAAGATCCAGAAATGCTGATTGACCTGATGTACAGGTAGAGTTTGCACTGTAGGGACAGAAGATGTCAGTGCTTCATGTGCTCGAGCAAGGCTTGGTGCCTCCTGCACTCTTGGGGGTTTTGTGTTGCTGTGAGCATTTACTTTGAACTTAATCCTGTTTTAAACTGCTTGCCTTGATCCTGTGTCACCTGAAAACAGCACAGCTACTTTCTGTTTGGATTTGGGCTCAGATGCTGCGCATTTGGGCACTTTCAGAACTTGATTTTGGAGCAGTTTTGGGTCACGCTGCTCACAGACCAATATGTGCCTGTCTGTTGTGTTTGAATGTGGTGTTGGTAGCTTTTGTTTGGCATTTAGGCAGCTTACCTTGGATAAAAGTAGTTTCATTCCCCAGCCATCCCTGGCAATCTCATCCTGCTCCTGAGTAGAGAGAACTCTCCCTGCTTGCTTCAGGGAAAACTTGGGGATCTTCCAGCACCTGCCTGCCCAAAAGGCTTTTTGGTCGTACATACGATGGTCTCTCTATGCAAAACATATTCCAGAGCCATGTTAAGCTCCCAAGTGCCAAATTTCATGGTGCTGCCTGCACAAATGGCCCTGAAGGCTTCTTAGAAGTCAGCAGAGGTTTTGTTGTAGGGAGCCAGCCAGGTGTGTTCTGACTGTCCCACGCCTTTGCATTGCCACCAGTCTCAGGTGAAACATGGGCTTTGGTCAAGAGCTTCAGCATCACCCTCTGCTCACCCACCACTAACTGGCTCAAAAATCTGAATTTAAGGTGACTTCCCATCTCTACAGCTTCTTGTCTCAGGAATTCCAGACAGCACCGAAGGTGGTTGGTGTTTAAGCAGAAGGGACCAAATGTGGTGTGAAAAACCCCTGCTGAAGGGCTGTGCTGGTTCAGACGGAAAGGGAATGCAATCACAGGGGGTTTCTCTTCCTTTAGGATCGCCAAGGGCTACCAGAATTCCCCTGACCTGCGGCTGACGTGGCTGCAGAACATGGCAGGGAAACACTCTGAGAGGAGCAACCACGCCGAGTCCGCCCAGTGCCTGGTGCACTCTGCAGCCCTGGTGGCCGAGTACCTGAGCATGCTGGAGGACAGGAAATACCTCCCTGTGGGCTGTGTTACGTTTCAGGTGGGCATTATCCTCTCTAAGGGATTTTTGGGGTTTGGCTGCTGAGGTACAAAGTGTCTCCGTGTGCCGGGTGTTCTGTGCCTACATCCTCAAACCTTGCTCACTGTTTGTTGCATGAATGAGAGGCTGCTCTGTGAGAACAGAAATGTGTATTTTATATATATGCTCTACAAAAATAGATGTATTTTATATATATATGCTACAAAAATAGAAAGATTTACGTATATACTCTACAAAAATAGAAAGCTAGATTTTACATATATATTCTCTGAAAATAGCTAGATTTTATATATATATACACTCTCTGAAAATAGAAAGCCACCTTTATAGGAATTCCAGGATTTGACTGCAAATCAGCTGGCTTGCAGAGTACTGAAAGTGTTGAGTGTTGCTTAAATTGAGTAAATGTATTTTAACCTCTTGTATCTCCTCAGAACATATCTTCCAATGTTTTGGAAGAGTCAGCAGTTTCTGATGATGTTGTGTCCCCAGATGAAGAAGGAATCTGTTCTGGGAAGTATTTTACAGAAGCTGGTCTGGTGGGACTGCTGGAACAGGCTGCAGCATCTTTCTCCATGGTAGATTTCAATTTCTTTAGCTCCCTTCTCCAGCAACCTCACATTGCTGGGCAGTAGGAAGGAAAATGTGTTCTCTCTGAGTGTATAATTCTATTGTAAATGCTTAATTTGCCCTTGGAGTTTTAATTAAGGCCTCTGGAGTAAACTGTGCCAAGGGGGGGATCTGGGACCGAGAGGCCTTGCTGTGTTCCCAGTGCCTTTCACCTCCTCGCTGCCCCTTTGGGAGTTCACAGTGGGAAAAGAGGCCATGGTGGTTTCCCCTCTCTTCAAAAAGAGTGGGATGAGAGCTCTTTGTGAGCAGGGTGGATCCAGTGCCACCAGTGCATCCATCATAAGCCAAGAAAAACAAGTGAATTGATTCCCACTACACAACATGAAGTGTCATTCAGTGGGCTGAAGCACAAGCAGCAATAAATCCAGGGCAAAAACCTGAAATTCCTGCTAGGCCATTCTATGCAGTGCCTACCCATGATGGGCTGGCCCCACTCCATGAGAGAGATCCTAGGGATTTTCCAAAGTCCATCTCTCCTGGAGTGCCAGAAGTGGATGCAGAAGTCACACAGGCTGAAGATGTGCTGCACAGAAAAAGCTGAAATGTGCACTTAAGCTTTTCCATATTTAATTCCTGTAGATTTGGTTAGGATCCTGTTTAGCTTGTTGTGCTCTTGTGCCTGTATCCATCCAAAATATCCCAGGATTGGTTATGGAATGATGCTGATTACTAATAGCAAGGTGTAACACAGCGGGCTCTTGATTTCAGGGGTACCTGAGGATTTAATTCCATTTATCTCTGGGTACATTTTAAGAAAAGGTGTGATTACCCCACAGTGGTGTCTGAGCCACGTTTTCATTTTGCAGTTTGACCATTTAAATGCTGTGTGTGTGATTCTGGCTGTTGAATTGATGGAGCAATCTGATGGGCCTTATTTTTGTAGGCTGGCATGTATGAAGCAGTTAATGAGGTTTACAAAGTCCTTATTCCTATTCACGAAGCCAACAGAGATGCCAAGAAGTTGTCTACTATTCATGGTAAACTGCAGGAAGCATTCAGCAAGATTGTTCACCAGGTAATGGCTTGAATTTTCAGCTGCAGGGTGAATTGTGAGGAAATCTCAAATGCTCAGTGCAAGGAAAATGAAAAACCATTATTCTCAGATTCCAGGAGAATTGTCAGATGATGATCCACAGTAAATACAGGGATCATTAACAGGAGGGTTTTTTTCCCCTGGAATTTAACACGAGAGAACATCACACACCGAGTTTTGTTGTAACTTCAGAACTACCCAAGCATTAAAAATTCCAGTTTATCCTTCCAGATGTTCTTTTAAACTGTGTTTTGCATGCTGGGAAAACCCACTGTACCTTGCCTTTAGCCTGGTAGGTAACATCCAGAAATGCTGGGGGGTTTATTTGTTTGCTCACATGGCAGTTAAATGATTGAAGGAGCCTTTCTAAACGTGGATGGTGCAAAAGCCACCAGCTTAAGGGCTGGTGAGAGCCTGGCTGTGCTGGGCCAGAGCAGGCTGCTTTGGATGCATGATGACTTAGAGCCATTGAAACCATTGCAGGGTTATTGCTGGTCATGTTTTGGCCTTTGAAACTCTTTTTTTTTTGGTTTCTGTGACATGCCCTTTTTACTTTTTATCACACAGAGTACTGGCTGGGAGGTAGGTAACTCCATCTTAGTTAGCAAAGAACACTAATTGAGTTTCCAGATGACTCACGCCAACGCTTGCCCACATGTGCTAGTTGTGGGTGTTTCTGTTGCTGTCTGCTGTTTAAAACAATTCATTAACCAAAGAAATCCCAATAAACCATGGTTGTAGTAGGAATTTCTTCATAAGCAGCTGTAGGTAGTGCATGGATGCTGACGTGTTCCACTAATGAGGTTCTTTGGTGAATGAGCCACTGTATCATCACTAGTTTGTTTTTATAATTTGTTTATATTTCTTTCCATCAGCATTGACACAGAAAATCATCCCTTCATACCATATTTTCACCCCACCCACAGGGGTCGATTTAAGCACCAGTGCTCAGAGGTACCAAACCCAAACCTGGTTTGCTGCAGGTGCGCCTTTGATCTCAGGGGGAGAAGCTGCTTCCTTCTGTTCTCAGTCAATTTATGTAGGGGTTTATCTGGCAGGAAAAGGGCTCAGTTGTGTTAACTGGGGCCAGTTTGGCTGCCTGGGTTTTTGAGGAGGCTGTCTGCTCACAGTTCTGCAACACGCACCACGAGAACCACGCTTTTGGGTTAAAAATGGGCAAAGCAATTGATTCATCTGCAGGGCCAGTTCGGCTCCAGCCCTAGTGCATGAGCATGGAGAAGTCTCAGAAAGCACTACAAAGGTCTGTGAACATGATATCATTTGTTTAGGCTTCATCTTTCCAGTTATCTCTGCTTCTATACGGATCAGGCAGCTCATTTTGGGCCACCTCCCTCCAGGTTTCCACCACACCTTGACTGAACTGAGGCTGAGACCAAACACCTTTGGTGTTGTGGGACATTTTTTGTGCTGGTGATGTCTGCATGTCAGTTTTAATTCCAGCCTAGCAAAAAAAGGGAAATTGAGCAGCTTAAAATAAACCGTGACACTTCAGGGCTGGCCCTGGAAGTCGTCCCCTTGTCCCCACGGAAGGTCCAGGCAGACACAGCACAGCAGAGAACCTGTCCTAGGTGTGGGAATGATGTAAATGTGTTCAAGCCAACGACGCCTGTGAGCATCTGTTTTATTATTCTGCCCCTAAATCGACCCCTGGAGAGACTCCTGCCATTGGTTATGATTCTAACACCACTTGGTCATGTTTTACTGCATGGTAAAAGACACTGTGGGTTCAGCTCTCGTCTGTCATCGTGCTCCTTCATTGCCACACTTTTTCTGACCTTTGTGCTTTGTAGCTTTCAGGTTTGTTGCATGTTTTGCCCTTTTTCCCCCCCCTTATTTTAAATATTTTAATGGATGCTCACCCTTTTTTTTTTTTTTTAATTTTAAAATTTATTTGCTGCCAATTTGCTGCTTGTTTGTTTTATGGAATTTCCCTAATTAAATACTTTCTGTTTTCTCCTCTATCGCCCTGGTTGCTGACCCTCCTCCCCACTCTTACTATTGTCTGTTGTGGTAAGTTCCTACTTGTGGAATTTTTTTTCCCTTTCTCTGCCCCTTTTCCCCCCACCTCCCCTTTTTGTTTTTTTGTTTTACCCTGTGGAACCCCCGATTTCATTTTAGCAAAGAGCTATGCCAACAGCAACACCCCCCTCACGGCACAAGAAATGTGGTGTTGCCAACTGCAAGCATTGCAGTGTCCTGAGTCTGGCACCAAAGCATTCCTGAGCTCTCCTTAAACACACCAAGTGAAAGGCTTTGTGTGTTTTTTCATGGAATAAATATTAAATTCATTCTGTTGGTTTGCTTTCCAGTTAGGAAAGTTAAGAAAAAAATCTTTCTATGCTGCACCATGAGTATTTAAAAATGCTTTTTAAGCTGTGCAGGGGGAGGTTGCCAGTGAATAACAGAGCTCCAGGAGCTGATGCTTTCCCCAAAAAATCAATATTGGAAAGCTTGTAGTAGTTGGCAACACTGCAAAGGACCTTGGGTTAAAATTGAGCAGGAAAATAACAGTGCTGAGTTTGGTAAAGATGGTTGGATTCTGCATTTGGAAGATGTTGCTTTTATTACTACACCCCTCAGGCAGCTGCTGCTGTCTCGGTGAAGGAAGCAGATGATGCCTCTTGCATCTGATTTATTTTTTTTTCCCCCAAATCTTGTTGGCAAAGCTCTTTGTGTGCGTGCAAGAGATAACCCCAAAACTTTATTCCCAGCAATTTGGAAAGGTATTTACCATGCATAATAACAAATCATGAACCTTCATAAGTCATGGTGGCTGTTACTTGCTCTGCCAGTTGTGTGATGGCTATTCAGTGTTCACCTTCATTCTCTTCTCCTCCCAAAGTCCTATTATTTTTGATAAAATAATAGGAGATACGATGCTTTTAATAATTCCTCCCTCATACCTGCATTTTTGGCTCTTGCCAGAAACAAGACCGTGGAGCGTTAAGTTATTTGTTCAGTTTCCACTGCTGTGGTTGGGAAGTGGTTTGGTGTTGGCTGAGTTTCAGAGATCCCAGGATGGAGCCATCCCCTATCCCTAATGCCAGGCAGGGGGCTGAGCTCTGCCAATCCAGGGAAACGGCAGCTCCTGTGTCCCTGGGAGGCCTGGAGTGGTCTGGAGGTGTTTCTCCCAAAGGGGTTTGCTTCCATTGCCTTGCTTCCAGGCACAGATTCCCAACATGACTCACGTCAGGGGCTGACAGTGCTCCTCACTGCTGGCTCTCCTCCCTGGGATCCCTTTAACTGGGATTCAGCAGCTGGATTTACCAGGGAAAGCCAGAGCAGCTGGACTGCATGGGGATGAGCTGGGAGCTGCCCTCCTGCAGGGACAGGGAATCTCGCAGGGCTTCCCTGCAGCTCTGCCACTCCTGGGGCTCCCCAGTGCCCCAAACCTCTTATTTCCTGGATTTAGGAAATGCCAGCAGAACTCCTCAGTGATTTATCCTGATCAACAGGCAGCGTTCTCTTCCTCCCCTGTTATTTTTACCCTGCCTGTAACAAGGAGCTGCCTGGCCAGATGTCCATGGCAAAAACTCCACTCGTAGGGATCTGCTTTGCACCCCAAAAACCCCTGGCCAAGCAGGAAGGAAAAAGCTCATTAATTAGAAATCAGTGTGTCCTCCACCACCGTGTGCCAGGGTTGGGGCAGGATCCCACAAACTTCCCTGTGGAGCCTTGTGCTGGGTGTGGGGAGCTGATCCAATGCCCAAGCCTTGTGCTGGGTGTGGGGAGCTGATCCAGTGCCCAAGCCTTGTGCTGGGTGTGGGGAGCTGATCCGTGTGGCAGTTCCCCCCAGGCAGGCAGGGAGTCATGGAATGGTTTGGGTTGGAAAGGACCTTAAAGAGCATCAGGTTCCAACCCCACCTTCCATCAGGTGCTGCCTTGGGAAGGACTTTGAGAAAGGAGCCCTGGAGTCAGAGCCTTTGCCCTGTGACAGTGAGATGGAAGCTGGAAATGCTGGGCATTGAGAGATTTTAGGGTGAATAATGTTACCCAAAACCGCGGCTTTGAAAACGCAGTGATGAGGGAAAAGGGTTCAGTAGCTCAATCCTGCGTGGATCCAGAGGGATGGGCACTGGGCAAAGATGGAAAGTCAGGGAAATGGCCAGAGCCAGTAAAACAGCAGGAGCTCTGCAGCTGGGGTGCCCACCCTGGCAGGGGCTCCAGGGGTCCTGTGGTGTGATGAAACCCCTGGCAGTGGGGCTGGAGAAGAGCCCCTCTCTGGAAGAGGATTCCCAGAGGGACAGGCTAGAGCAGGGTCCAGGGAGCCTGGGCACAGCCGGGGGTTGCTTTTTTGGGATGAGGGCTGCTGCTCACCCCAGGTGCCTGCAGGAGGGCAGAGCTCAGCTCTGAAGTGGAAGTTTCTGCACCTCAGGCACGTCCAGTGGGATGCTCCAGAATTTCCTCCAGGCAGGACGGGGCAGTGTCTGGCCATGCCAGTGCTTTTTGCAGTCTGGACTTTACCTGAAGGGGCTTTTTATTTTAGTTTGGCTTATTCTCTTTGCCTTCCATAGATCGTATTCACCATCACCACAAGAGATCAGTTTTGCCATAGCAAAATACTAAAATAAAACCTGGCAGCCAGGACACCTGTAAGGGCTGGTAGAAGCCAAAATCTAACCCAGCTCAGGGACACTGAGTGTCCTAAACTGCATCTCACTTTGTCACGAGAGTAAAGGTGAACATTTTGGAGTTTCTTGCTGAAAGGCATCCCTGGTTTGTGCATGCAGCGTGAGTTCTTTAACAAAAGCAAAGGTGTGCTTAATTTTTAAAGCATTTTTCTTCTCTCTCTCTCTCTCTCTTAATCAGATTTTCTCCGTTGCCTTTCCAGCAAAAAATCTTTCTTATTTCTCTACTTTTGTTGCGTTTCGGGGCCAAATTCACCTCTGGCTCCCCTGGAAGCAGGTACATGGCACAGGATTGCATCTGCTTTCACCAGGAGTGACTTTGGCCCTCTCTCCTAGCCAGTTCCTAGAGAGAGTAACACCTCCCAGCTGAAATGCTGGTTAAAAAGCACTCGTGTGTGTGTGTGTGAGTGAACTGGACATTGACTTGGGCCCAACCCTGCAATTCCTGGAGGGTGGATTTGGGGGGAAATCCATGCTGGGTGATTCCAGGGGTGTCTGAGCCCGGCAGGGTCTCTGCCCAGGCTTTGGAGAGCCTCAAATAATGACACCAACAGCCTTTGGCTGCCTCTCTTGATTACCAAAAGACATCTGATGCTTCTTAAACTGAAAGAGAATAGATTCAGAGGGGATATTGGGAAGGAATTGTTCCCTGGGAGGGTGGGGAGTCTCAGGTTCCCAGAGAAGCTGTGGCTGCCCCTGGATCCCTGGCAGTGTCCAGGGCCAGGCTGGACAGGGCTTGGAGCCACCTGGGACAGTGGGAGGTGTCCCTGTCCATGGCAGAGGTGGCACTGGATGGGCTTTAAGGTCCCTCCCAGCCCAAACCATTCCAGAATTCCATGATGGCACCTCCAGGCTCCTCCTGGGTTGGGAGAAGTCATTGCAGGGTTGGGCTGATCCATATAATTCCACGTTAGTTTATAATTCCATTGTGGTGTTTGCTGCTAAATGCATCCATGCTGAGTTTCAGGTGTGTTTTTTACTTTCCCTTCTTTCTTTCTAAATTTTTTCCCTTGTTTTTAAATTTCTTTTCATTTTGCATAAATTCAGGTGCCTGCCTGCAGCCGTGCTTGGGGGTGTGCGTGTCCCCACCCTGAAATAACCTCTTGTTTCTCCATCCCTAGGATGGAAAGAGGATGTTTGGCACCTACTTCCGAGTTGGTTTTTATGGAACTAAGTTTGGAGACCTGGATGAGCAAGAGTTTGTTTACAAGGAGCCTGCAATAACCAAGTTGGCCGAAATCTCCCATCGGCTGGAGGTGAGAGGGTTTCACAGGAACTTTTAACTGGTTTCCATCAGTTGTTTCACAGGAACAGCCCCTGGGAAAAGCAGTTTGGGTGTCCCAGAGCTGGGGCTGGTGTCTTCTGTCCTCCTGCTGGTGCCACCTGTGCAGGAGGACAGGAATTCCCTGATCAAGGAGAGGTTCTTGCTGAGAATTTGTGGTGTTTCCAGCATCTTCTTCCTCCAGCAGGGTCTTTCCAAGGCACAGGCTGAGTCTTTGTTAGTCTCTTCTTTATCTTCTGGTTTGTCCAAAATGTTCTTGTGGTCCATAAGCGCTGCATTCCAGATGTCCAACCTCAACAATCGCTCTCTCTCTCTCCCAAGCTTTGTTCACTGAAGCACAGCAGAGTTGGTTTATCAAAACTTAAAGCTTCATTAATTTTCCCAGGCTGTGCTCCCACAAAAGTAGGTTATGACAACTTTGCTAAATGCTG
>VYZQ01042801.1:10419-21338 GCA_013400655.1 Mystacornis crossleyi
TGGATTTTAGGTCCCGTTCTTTAGGTGGCATTGTAGTTAACAAAATTTTTTCTTTAAAAGATTTATTTTATCTATCCCAGGGATATTTCTGCATCTCCCTGGGAACGTGCAGAGTTCATCTTTATTATCTCCTTCACTCTGTGATCTGTTTGCTGTCTCCAGATTTCAATGCAGCGTATCAATTGCTCTTTACTTAGTTGAGAGAGATGCTGTTGAATGTTGCATCAAAAGGGTGTAGGTGTTTAGGTTTTTTTCTCTCTTTCTTCATTTTCATTATGTTGTCTGCTCAGTAACTCTTTAGCAGCAGAAAAACTTAGTGTAAGAGAAATGGCAGCTTCATATCAGTAACAGACACTCTAGAGGCAATCCTCTGCGGAGCTCTATCCCACTTACTTCTGGACATTAAGGAATGGCCACATGCCTTCCCTCAGCAAAACTGCAACTTTCCCATCTTGGAGTGGGGAGTATTAATCAGGTTCTTTATAGTGTCTTGTTTGTCATAAGAGTATCTTTTTAATTAAATTACAACTGTTGTAGTTATCAAACAGCATCAATTTCAGTACAAAATGAGTGAAAAGCTGTGATAGTTTTGTGTAGCAGACTTGTGAATTCAAGGAGTCTGGCATACTGAGCAGAAGTCAGCCAGACTTCTGGAAGGGGACCAGGCAGATTTTCCCAAAACTCCTGGGTATTTTAATATGAGGAAGGAGTAATATAAAACAAAAGTTGTTTTTTTTTTGACACCAGGGTCACTGCAGTTTAATAGTTGCTTACCCACTTGCAGAGGTTGCTTGTGATTACTGTCTTTATGTATAATTCCATTAACTTTACCATAAGATGTTTAAGGTTACATCTGCTTAAGGGCCTACCAATTAGGCCCTAAGATATTCAGGACCCTTAGAACCCAGTGGCTACAAAGCCAAGGCAGATTCAAGGAACAGGTGATATGGAAGTGCATATGAGCTCTTTTTGTCAAAATAAGTGATGNGGATGGGGGAGAAGAGAGGTGGAACCAAAACCATAAAGAAAGGAAAAACAAAGGAGATGATCTTAAATACATAAGAAACATACACACAGATATCATAGGATTCCAAGGGGGAGTGGGCAAGGAAGAAATGTCAGCGTGTTTATCATACAGCTGTGCCAAAAGTAAAGGCTGAATGAATGAGATGGAGATTAAAGCCAGTAGTTCTGAGCCTGTATTCAATCACTGCAGTCACTCTGTTTGCCTCCTGCATGCTGATGAACTATCATGAATGGTCCCATGTACTTTCATTCCAATATATTTCAGGCAGTAGTGATTATTGCTTGTACTCAGCTAAAGCTTGAAATAAGGGGCAAACTCTTGCTTAGCAACAGAAGGCCTCATCTTCTCTCTCTTGAAACCACTAACTCAAAAATGTGCTACTTCTTTTAAAAGTTAAAGTTAGAAGGGGTAGATGCTTTATATTCATTTCTTCCCATGATAATTTAAAGGAGAAACCATAAACTAAAGACAGAAAATGCCTGTGTTCCATAAATAATTATTGACTAGCTTATGAAGTCCTAATACAATTTCCTTTATAACACAATAAACTGTCCTGTAGTTGGACAATTTTTACACAGATATTGCTTTTATATGTGCTGAGACAATAGAATCACTTTATCTCCTTTAAACAAAAGATCTCATAGTGTATTTTGATAAAATTCTTTGGAAGTCATTCATGCAACATTAAATCCCTTAAGGTTTGTGATTATTTTAATGTTTAGACTAGAGTTTGTATTTTTCAGTTATCTCTCTTAAAAGGAAATTACTGCACATTTGTTAAATGAATGACAAAATGCAGAACATGGTTTGAGTTGCAGATTTCCAGCAAATGCACTGAAGAATTCATTAAAAGATACAGCAGCATTATTCTAGTGTGAATTATATGCTGCTCTTCGGTTTCTATTTTTGGTTACCACAAGATGGCAAAGCAATGAGCACACAAATGCAAGGACGAGTGAGTTTCATAATAATGCATTCTACATTCACACTTTATGCACATCAAGAGAGAATCCAAGAACAAGCAGGGGTGACAATCACTCCAACAGTCTTTTGAAATCAAAGGACTTCCTCAAGAATGTCTTTCCAGTGCTAATTACACTCTTCTATTGTGGTTCTTGTATTGTGCAATATAGAATGTTTACACTGTCTCTGGATACAGCCCCATCACTGGAAAAATGGAAGGTAAAAATTAATCAGATTATTAAATGGATTTGTTTTCTTTTATGTTTCACTGGTTCTAATTGGTGTTCAGGGCTTAAATATCAAAATCTGTTTCCTTTGTCACCACGGGACTTTGGCAAAGATTCTAATTTTTCACCAGCTCCAAGAAAGTCTCTTTACTTGAAAGTTGTTGCAATGTGGAAAGGATTGGTTGCCTAGACAGCTTGAGGGTTTTCTCTTTTTTACTGTTTCTTTTTTTTTTTTAATCTTTCCCAGTTGCATACTGATCATACATTAACTATTATCAGTGGATTTTCTAATTAGAGGAAAGCAAAAAACTTGAGACATGGCTTATCCCAGGATGGGATAGGGTGTGATATGCATCTGTGGTTGTGTGTATAGCCATGCATTTATGTGTGCAGGAATGTATATACAATCTCAGTAAGCACTATGAAACTTTCTCTGTGTAGGAGAGGATACAAGATATCAGCTATGTAATGTTTAAAAGGGAGGAGAAGGAGTGTCTAGGCTTTATAACCTTCACCTGACAATGCATAAGTTTATGTGAAGGGTTAAGCAAGCAATCCAGTCTAGACTTTTATTCTTGTCTTTATCGCTAGCCTTGGTGAAAAGAATAATTAGTAGGAAGGATTATCAGAGGAAAATGGAAAANAAAAAAAAGCTCCATTACTGAGTAATGAACTGTATTCTCTTTAACATCAGAATTTTTTAGCACCAGTAATGTTAAAATTCTATATAATGCCATTATAAGCCAGTTATACTTTATTATAAACATATACATTCACTGTATTATGAATAGATGTGATTTTGCACAGAAGGTGAAAAGAAGAATTAGTATTAATTGTGAATTCAGCTCTTTTTTTTTTTTTAATTTGTCTNTCTTGTATTGTGCAATATAGAATGTTTACACTGTCTCTGGATACAGCCCCATCACTGGAAAAATGGAAGGTAAAAATTAATCAGATTATTAAATGGATTTGTTTTCTTTTATGTTTCACTGGTTCTAATTGGTGTTCAGGGCTTAAATATCAAAATCTGTTTCCTTTGTCACCACGGGACTTTGGCAAAGATTCTAATTTTTCACCAGCTCCAAGAAAGTCTCTTTACTTGAAAGTTGTTGCAATGTGGAAAGGATTGGTTGCCTAGACAGCTTGAGGGTTTTCTCTTTTTTACTGTTTCTTTTTTTTTTTTAATCTTTCCCAGTTGCATACTGATCATACATTAACTATTATCAGTGGATTTTCTAATTAGAGGAAAGCAAAAAACTTGAGACATGGCTTATCCCAGGATGGGATAGGGTGTGATATGCATCTGTGGTTGTGTGTATAGCCATGCATTTATGTGTGCAGGAATGTATATACAATCTCAGTAAGCACTATGAAACTTTCTCTGTGTAGGAGAGGATACAAGATATCAGCTATGTAATGTTTAAAAGGGAGGAGAAGGAGTGTCTAGGCTTTATAACCTTCACCTGACAATGCATAAGTTTATGTGAAGGGTTAAGCAAGCAATCCAGTCTAGACTTTTATTCTTGTCTTTATCGCTAGCCTTGGTGAAAAGAATAATTAGTAGGAAGGATTATCAGAGGAAAATGGAAAAGGGAACCATTACATGCCATTTTCCATGGCATTCTGGAAAAGCTGGTAGCTCACGTCTTGGACAGGTGGCCCCTTTACTGGGTTAAGAACTGTCTGGGTGGGCAGTCCCAGAGAGTGGTGGTGAATGGTCTTGCATCCAGTTGGCATCTTGTCACTAGTGGTGTCCCCCAGGATCAGTGTTGGGCCCAGCCCCGTTCAACATCTTTACTGATGATCTGGATGGTGGGATCGAGTGTAAATTCACAGATCACACTAAGCTGGGTGGAAGTATCTATTTGCTGAGGGGTAGGAAGGTTCTACAGAGGGATCTGGACAGACTAAATCTGGATCTGTACATCTCAAACTTTTTTCAGTATGGAATATACCCCTACAATTTCTAGGTATTCAGAATTTATATTCTGCATTATACCTACAGATACTACATATATACAATATTTATATCATTAATATATGTAGTTCTACATTCTCTTAAGGAGTTTAGCATTGTCAGAAATAGTTTATTTGTACACCTTACTCTTATTAAGTCTTTGGATCTATTACTGTGTTTGCTTCTCCAACAGTGACCAGCTTTATTTGATTGAAGATACCAGAAATTAGGTATTAACTGTTATGACTTTGGAATAAGCTCCTCTCAAATCAACAGAGAAGTTTCGTTACAGAAAATTGATACTAATATCTGAAATTGGGAAACAGTAGAAAATAGAAACTGTCTACCTGAAATTGCTAGAATAGATGTGATGTGTCTAACGTTTTAAAGACTAAGATGTCAGCAGCCATAAGGAAAGAGCTATGCATACAAGAGTATAGACACTGCGTGTATTCATTTATACCCACAGTGTACACTAGTGTATTCTGGAACATTATTTTCATCATTTAACCATAGAATGATTTAGGTTGGAATAGTGCCTGGAGGTTTTCTATTCCAAAAAAAATAGAGAGACCATAGAGTTGTCATACAGTGCATAGCCAAGTGCAACACTGAAGAAGTGTGCCTCTGTGAGGAGGTGCCCCCCCCACCGCTCCCCCTGGGGGGGAGGGGGCCTTGAGGTGGATGCATGGCGGGGCACAGGGTTTCCCTCCCCCTGCTCCCTGGTCACGGGTACCCAGATCCTGTCCCCACTGGCCTTTTCATGTTCCCCTGCACCAGGAATACTGGGGTTTTTCCCAGGGGTAGGGAGTCTGGTCCAGGCCCCCATGCCGAGAGGCTGGGAGGAAAAATAAAGAATATCCATGAACATCTATTAAATATCACTTCCCTGGTTATTTCCACGGGCATAATCTGTCTCCGGAAAGGATGCTGGGATCTCACAGCAACACCTCTGGTTTTACATGTACCTCTACCTCCTGATCTCAGGGCACCTTTGTTCCAAGCTGCTGCCATGGCTTGTGGTACATAAAAAGTCACACAAAGTGAATGGTTCTTAAAATAGAGCTTTCAGTTGGCTTAAGAATTCATTTGACATATGTCCTTGGTTAGAATGACAGTTATTTAAGATGCAATACAGATTTGCTAAAGGACTAGTGCTGGGACCGTGGAGACTTTTATGCTGTTGATTTTTTTTTGTCCATGTAGTTAGTGGTAAGACTTGCATTGATTTTATTGGGAACGGGATTAGTCATTGTGAAAAGATTCATGTTGTACAGAAAATGTACTACTGTTTTCACTTAAGAGTAGGGAAGGATTGTAGTTCTTTAATTCATTAGGTTTCAGCAGATTAGAAGAACTGAATTTTGATTAATACCACATCCTTATGGCTTCAGCTCTGGGCTACAGTGAGTTTGATAGTGTAGTTTCACTGCAAACAGTGTTCTGTCCTCCTGTTAACAAGAGCAAAATGGTTAGCTAGTACAGAAGATACATGACGTCAGAAACTGAACCTAGTCTTTTGATTGCCATACCTGTTTACAGCCAAGACTATGTAATCACTATTTAATGCATTCCTTAAGTTCAGTGATAACAGAGTCACTGCTTTCTGTATATAACTAGCCTCATGTTTCTCTTGCAATGGGGTTGTGATGTTCTGTTTATTACAAAATTACTGTGTCCCTCTGCTGCTATCCACCCCAGCATCAGACCAAAATATCCATGTGTGTGCATCAACATACAAATGTGATGCGTAGTTACAGCTGTGATTAATCACTCAGTAAACTACTCTTACTTGCCCCTTACGTAATACATACTTGTGTTGGCCTATTATCTGTAGAGATTCCCTGCCCAGTCTTTGATCTCAATGATTGGATTTGTCTTAGTGTCATAATCACTCTCCCATTAGCTGTTGCTGTATAAATTCTGATTACCTATCCTTAATTAAAATAACTTTATTTTGTTTGAACCTAATACATTTTGGATTTGAGGCATTTAGACAAAAGGTTATATGGCCTTTCAGAAACCCTTTTTAAATGAAATATTTATTTCTAGCTTTTCTGTTCTGGTTGCTATCAGCTTACCCATAGTTTTCATTCAGGTTTCTATATTGCCATTGGGAAAATTAAAGTAAGAAGGGCAGGCCATAAGTGGTCAGCATGACCATGTATATCTCATATATGTACATTAGTTGCTTGATATCATTCAAGTTTTATTACATTTGGTGAGTGCAAACATTCATGCAATAAATCTTGCTTTGCTGCTGTTTTACTCATCCCTGTGGAATCATTCTCCTCTCGGTGAGTTTTATACTTTCTCCTGCTTACATACCACTACCACAGAAACACAGCATCACTATCACTGACCTAAACAACTGAAATATATTCACCAGTAGGAAGGTAGAAAATGTTAATGCTTCTCCATAATGTTAACAGTTTTCCTTCAGCTTTTCCTCTGTTTGAGGAGCAGCATTTACGTATGCTCTGTGCTCTTTACCTTGACAGCTTTCTTTTTGTCCTCTGCACCAGAAAATTCTGGTTGGTGCTACTTCAGTGTGACCCATGGAGCTGATCAAATCTCACATCTTAGCTTTTCATATTAAGAGTCTTAGCTGATGAAAGGTGGAATATAGTTTATAATGGTTTATGATGCACCTAAGCCCAAATTTAAGAGGAAACTTTAGTGTCATCCACCAGACACAGTCAGAACACTGAAATATTGTCTACAGTCAACATTGTGGTGTTTGCAGGTAGGTGAGAACCTAAGAATGCCAAGTACAGCCAACACCAGATTCAGACCTGACTTTTTTTTTTTTTTGCATATGGCATTCCCGTAGAAATAAGTGGGAGTTCTTCTTACACAGGTAGTTTTTGCTTTGAAATTTTTCTCTGGGTTGGACTAAAAGTTGTAAAATAAAGATATTGCATCCATTGACTATGGTATGATAAAGAGCAGACTTAGTTATTCACTCTGTGTTATTAGTATAGTAGCATTGTGTGAGGAACCATAGCAAATTGCTTATATCTTATGGCCAATATGAGAAGCAATGCATTCTGCATAACTGATGCTGAGGTGGCCCTTGCCCGGGCTCACCGCGTCCCACTGCAGGCGTCCTGGTGGCCTGTAGCAGCTGAGGGACAGAGCAGTGTCCACACAGAAGTGGCAGAAGAGCCCCCGAGTTCGATCTGCATCTGCAGGAGCAAAGAATGAAGGAGGGGTCGCTCGTGGGGGTTTCAGAGGTTTCTTCCCCCTAAAAGGTCCACAGACGAGTGACAGGGATTTCAGGGTTATACAGAATTTTATACTGGGGGAGGGCTAGCTCAGGAACCAATGGGCAAGGAGTTAAAGGGGTGGATTTGGGAAAGATCGACGGGGTAACAGCCAACTGGGGGATTACAGACGAGGGATCAGGGGACACAGACCAATGACACACCGAACGAGGGAGAACTTTCTGGAGGAAAAGGTGTGCCTCAGCGGGATTGACAGGTGTTCTCCGCCCAAGAGGTGGGGGAGGAGGAGGAGAGGGACAGGGATTCTCTGCCTAGTAGGCGGGGGAAAGGGCATGGCCAACTTGAGGGAGGGAACGTAACTCAAGGGAATGATAGCCGTAGCAACAGGGGTACAAAGATACAACTTACAAGACTAAAGGGGCTTACACAGAACTCAAGGGGAGAACATGAACAAACTTGAAAAAACCTTTTATAAACTAAAGGCACTACAACACATAATCTTCAACACATTCTTCTGTTAAGAATGTATGTGTGTATATATATATGTGTGAGTTTATCCAAGTACGTATTTTTTGTGTGTTTAGAAAACTTAACTGCAGTCTATTCTATGTCTTAGAAAACGTATTTCATGATGGCACAGCATGAGTAATAGAAAATTTAGTTCATCAAAATGCTGACCAAAATGGTGTCAGGCCTCATTTTTGTTCCTTTTTATTAAGGACCTTGAACTAAGGAAGTATTATTTATTAGGCATTCATTGGGAAATTGATGGCATAATTTAACTTTTTATTAGCTAGTAAAACTGATAAGCAGTACATAAAAAGATGGACCTTCTTATAGAGGGAATAATAATAATAATAAAAAAGGTTCATTTAAAGTTTTTTAAAAGGTCATCAGTGTAAAGTCTTTTTGACATTGCCTTCTACGATATGAACACATATCATGCCACATTTTTTTTGCTTCTGTTGATAGATTTTTTTGTGTTTGTTTTGCAGCTGCTGAGTCCAGCAGAAAATGGATTTGTACACTTAAAATATTTTCAGGTTTTCAGTAATGAGATTAATTCTACATCTAGATTGAACGTACATGGCAGACTTTGAGCAGAAGCCCCTCTACATGTTGTAGAGTTGAAATAATGGAACTGTGAGTGTGCAATGGTTGAACACTTAGCTGTGTAAATAGAAGGCATTGTTCCTGGTTAATGGGACACAGGAGGAGATGTTGTGTATGTCTCTAATCTTGAGCCCTTTACTGATTGGTAAAGGTGGGTGGGATGACTGTCATACTCGTTCGCTGCTGTCTCTTTGGGTAGCCTTGGATACATGAGCAACTTAAAACCTCTTTTTCTGACACCCTCCTCTGAGTTGTGCAGAAGAGAATCTTATCCCATAAATGGTTATCTTCTTGGAGGACTAGAAATAAGGATATAAAAATCATGGATTTTATCCATGAAAACTTTTCATTTCAGCATGCACCTGTTTCATAAGTCATTTTGAGCAAAACAGATAAAAATGGAAAATGCAGCAGTGAAGCTGGCCCAGATAGAAAATCACTCCTCCAAGTCTGCAGAACATCTGAGAATAATAGCCAGCATACTCATGCTTCTCTGTCACACTTGCGAAAAACCCTGTTCCCAGACAAACCTTTAAAATGAAAGCCATCACTCAAAATCATCAGTTAAGGAACCTGTCAAGTTCACTTCTTCTGGTTGGTGCTGAGGTTTGGTAGTAGTCTAACAGACAGGATATATTTCTTTTGCATATGATAACTGTATTTTTAAACTCTTACCTTGAAGCTGTACCTGCAGCAGTGGGGCTTCTGTGCTGAATGCAGTCGTGTTCAGCATAGCACCTGAATGAGGTGCACCCTCCATTAAACATGGAGGAACTACTCCTGCGGCATCAGTGATGAAACTGAGAGCAAAGCAAGAAGAAAGAGCAGACACAGCAGGTACTAGCTGTTCTGTTCCAGTCCTGATGATGTGCTTGATTTGAGTACTCATGCTAGCATCCAGATTAGTTGAACATATGCACCATAAACTTCCTTTATGATCACTGCAGACACACTACAAGAGATGCAAATTCTGCCTGTTGAAGCTTTGGGCTTGAGGATCCTTTGTCTTCTCAAGATTCTCAGCATGAGACTGATTTGAATTCATCCATAATACTTCTAATTAATGTCATATATTTTTCAGTGGGAATATTTCTTCTCAGGTATAATAAGACATTCAGAATTGTTGAAATTTGTTTCCTTCTTGGATACAGATACTGTTCTACTTCAGAGCTTCCTTTTTTTCTTTTTTTTTTTTCCCCAGTGTTTACTTTTGGTGTGTTACTAAGATAAATTTATATTTCCCTGTGGTTATGTGTGAGCTGTTGTACCTATATGTTTGCAGCAAGTGCAGCGTAACAAAGTCTTGAGAGACTTTATTTTGAACAGAGAATGTTTATGGACTTTTTTCTGTAAACAAAAAAAATGGCAAAATAATTGCCCTAGCCACTAGAACATTTTCTCTGCTATCTAGTGACTTCAGGGTAAGCCTGCCATCTAGATTACCAAAAAAACAACTGCATTACAGTGCCATTACTAGAAAGAAAATGTTTTAGGGTGGTGTTTTTTTGTTTTTTTTTTTTTTTTTTCATAGTCTTCTGTGAAAAAGGAAGATTAGTGTTACAGGCAGTAGAGAAAATAAACAGCCTTATTTGAAAGAAATTATTTAGATATACTAACAGCACAGTAAGCTATTTAGTGTGATCATATTTGTCTTACAAAAATGACAGAAAATGGTCATAATTTGAATTTCTTATGCATAAATAGGTATGAGTTAGCATATGGCATGTTAACAAGGCTGGATAGTGTTAGGTAGTTGTTGTCATCAGCTGCCTACTTTGGCCTCCAGGTTTTGAAACCTCCTGCAGACATGGAGTAATGACACAGTTCTTGTTGCACAGGATATAACTTAGTTCCTGGTGGATGATAATTAGACTTTGGGGCTATTATTTCTGCAGTTTTAGGACTGAGACATATCAATAGGATTCAACAAAATTTCAGTATGTTAGTTCTTTCCTGCATGACCCATACTGGACCAAATTTAACCCAAAATCTGCTGTTGAACCCTGAAACTTGCAGTGCGTATCTTGATACAAGTAGGATGGCCACTTGTATGATGACTTTTTAAAGGCTGTGTTTTATCTGTAAGTAGTTTTCAAGTCCTTCTAGAATAACAAACAGCTAATCCTAGGATAGTGGTTTGATAGTACAAGGGAAAGCGTGAAAAGTTAAAAACTGTTTACCTGAGCTGCTACATTATATCTACTTCTGATATATGACTTTATCTGCATGTTCTTTCAAACTGATTTCATGCTCCCTGCAGTGACATATTTTGCTAACACAACAGACTTGTTCCTTCCTGACATACAGCTTCTGGCTCCAACAAATGTCAGTAGCTTTTTAGACAAACCTGTGCTTTTTATTCCTGTCTTTTTGAAAAGGAATATCAGCATCCCCTCAATAACATT
>VYZQ01042802.1:16272-63212 GCA_013400655.1 Mystacornis crossleyi
GTATTTTCAGTTTTGCTCTTCTTTCCTCAGAGTAGTTTGCAAAAGGTGAAATATTTTTATATACACTCAGAATGACTAATGTCTATCTTCATGCTGACAATGGAGAAAGAAGATTGAATGGACAGAAATTTACAAGCTAAGATCACAATTCCCTTAAAAATTTCTATAGCACTAAATTAAATTTTTAAAAATTCAAAATAAGAAATAAAAATATGCTATGCAGCTAAGAAATGTAACCACAGCAGTCTCTTACCATGGGCAAGAGAAGTGACACTGCTTTAAGTGTCCAGTAATGGTTTTATTGAACATTTCTATTTCAAGAGGGCAATTTCTGACTTGTATTCCATATTAGCTATGGCATTACGTTAAATCCTATGACATGCAGCTACTGACTTCTGAAAGGTTCCCCAAATTCATTTATTGTTTTCAACTGTGATGTTTCTGTAAGTGTGTATTTCCAAAGAAAGACTTTATTAAATCAATTCAAAATATGTTAAAACTTCCAATAAAGATCAGAGACTAAATTAGGTACTCTTGAAATTTAGCAATTCTCATTACAAATCACTTTAGAGAAAGAAAAATTAAACCCACCCAAATTTCACAGATTCAAAATATCTGAAATGAACTTAAACAGCATGATGTTTCTGAGATTTTATTAGAAACTCCAAGTCATTATTGTTTCACAATTCTCTGTGATTAAATTATAGATACTATGTCATAGTTTCATCTTGATTTACTAAACACCAATTGACATCATTGTCAAACAGAAAAGCAGGAAGGCATTTATGAGCGGAAAATAGTGCAATGTGGAGGAAGGTCGACTTCCACTCAGCAGTTTGGGCATGGCTTCTTCCTCAGTGGATGTCTTAGGTAGAGGAAAAAAAAAAAAAACAAAAAAAAAAACCACAAAACCAAACAAAAACCCAAAACCCAAACCCACCACTTTATTTCCCTAATCCTGATAACTAATCTCATATGGTTTCTTCCTTTACGTTCTCAGAACTTTGATGCCTGAAAAAGGGAAATCTGAATATGTGTTACTTTAAACCAAGCAGAGTTCACCAAATGCTCCAGCCATAAATATGTATATATAGCCTTATTAAAAGACTGATGCCAAAGCTTCCTCAGCCTTCCAGGGCATACCTTCTACTCTTCCTGTTGAACTCTCACAAGTTGTTTTCATTTGCCTAACACATTCCCAAAATGTCATTGCTCCAGTTTACTTTGTCCTGGCTGCTAGGATGGATCCCAAGTACCCACCAAAGCTTCACTGGACAGAGAGGCTGCATCTTGCATTTTCCTCACAGCAGCCTGATAGTGCTTCCAAGAATAAGATTTCCTGTTTCTGCATCCCCTTCACATTTCTGACTCACTCCATATGACATCCATTGTCCTTTTCTACTGTATGGCTGCTACATGGCCTTTTACATTTCCTCTTGCGGGCAATAGGTGTAACATTCATGTCTTGACTGTATGGATCACATCACTGATTTTGGATCATCCACCCAATTTATTAAGGTCACTTGAAATTCTGGTCATGTACTACAAAATGCTGGTAATGTCTTCAGCAAATGGATCAGGTTCTTTTTCACACTGAAAGCCAAGACTTTAGCAAGAAATGCTCTTCACCTCCCACTCCTGTAAGACTACACTTGCACCCACACCTAACCAGTAAACTGCTTATGCCTTTGAAAGCCTCTGAAGTTTTCGAAAGGAGCATTTAAAACAGCTGTTCAATCAGTTTAGGTTGAGAACTCTTGACTTATTTCCTCAGCTTTGCAGAAGCCCTGTATGGGATAAATCTGTCTAAATCAGAGAGGCATCACATATACTGCTTTTTCCTTATTCTCTAAATCAAATGCTCTCAGAGAAGAAATTAAGGTTGATTTGACACAGCATATTCTTGGCATGCTTAGGTGGGCTATTTTAACTCTTTAGGATCCTCCTGCAACTTATTTATTGTTTATTTAATAAATTAATTCAGAACATTTCCAGGAGCTCCCATAAGGGATTGATTATAGCTTCCCGATTTTTTTAGAATAAACATATTTGCACCTTTTCATCTTACTGCAAAGACTCACCAATGGCTCAGAGATTATACAGGATTATTTATCAGGTCTTGACAGTCTGAATACATCAGCATATTCTCTTCCTTTATCTTACCTGAGGTCTTCTCAATAAAGTTGAGAAGAACCAAACACAAAATATTTTAGACTTCTTTAGACAGACCATGTCTGTCTTGCTCTCCTTTCCTATTACATAGGATCCGTACTGTTCTTTGTCCTCTGGGTCATTTCTAGAAACTTTTCTTGCTGCTTCTTTTTCTCACGTGCAAAATGAAATTCATATTTTCATGTTGGACTTTCTGCTTTTATATCTAAATACCTGTGCTTTTCCTTACACTTATTCTTAATCATGTGCCTCGTTTTTCACCTGGAGAAGTAGGCATGGGAGGATCACATTTCTTCTGACTATGGAGTAGGGTATAATGCATTTTACTGATTAGGGTATTAATGTTATTGGCTTCAATATGGTCCTCAAATCCTTCCAACAGTTATTTCTGCATTGCTAAAGAGAGTAATTTTGTGTGGTAAGCACTTCCCTACTGTTTCATTACTGCCACTCACCCTGTGGGCACACAGGGTGACTTTTACGTCATTATCTAAAATGTTGCATGATGCATAAGAACATCGTATATCCAGGCTACTTCATAAAGGTAGCTTGTGCAGGGACAGGATCTGGTCACATTTGAAGGCTTTGGGCAGGTGATTAGAGAATGCTGCTCTAGACCACTGCTTGCTCAAAGGCTGCATGTCTGCTCCTCCTTCCTGGAGGTGCTGAGGCCCCTGGTCTGCCACTAAATATAGAGTGTTTCAGAGTTTCTATCTCAGGAGTTCCTTTCACAGCATTTTGTAATTTAAATTATTTTGATCATGACTTTTTCTTTATTTAATATAAAAGAAAAATTGTGGCATTGACTGCGACTCCTTGTTTCATTTATGAAAAGTTAGAGAAATAAGCCCATTTCCAGCTGCCTGCCCTTTCTCACATTTGCCTTATAATACCATTCTGGATAAGAAACTCTTTTGGCTGGCCATAAGAGGGAGAAACAATTTAGTTCAGTCTTGAAAAAAGCTGGCAGCTCAAAAAAGACCTGCCAACATGAAAACTTCTTCTGTTGGGAATTTTCACAGCCCTTTAGCATTTACTGTTTGAACTAAAACACCGAGCAGAATCATGGAAAGATTTACTAGTGGCAATGGAAGTCTTTCTCACCTGATTACGCTATAAATACTCAGGAGAAGTCTTTAGCAAGCATTTCACCCGTGGGGCAGCTGCGACAGCAGAGGCAGAATGTGGTCTTCGGCTGAGGCACCATCAGATCTGTGAGGTCGTTTTGAACTGAGGTATTTCTGAACCTGACAGCAAAGTGAGTGATTTGCCACCAGATCAAGGAAGAGTAGCTTGGCGTTTGACAGCACTCATTAGCTGATTCTTCAGATTGATTTCTCCAGGGACTTTAGAGTTTTGAAGAACACTGAAAAGGGATGTTTCATTCTAGCTTCTGCTATTTATTGCAAGAGATAAGGGGAGACACAACTGCACTGGGAAGAATCTCTGTGATATGTGTGTCCTGTTCCCAAGGTATACATCAAAACATCAGCTGTTTAACCAGGACTTTTAAACATTTCCAATTAGTAGGAATCTTTAGCTGTAATAATTCCATTTTTTTCACACTTCATTAACCTCATTTTTGTTTCCTCTTATATTTCACAGGCCTAATCAAATCATAAAAAGAGAGGAACGTGATTCAGTTCCACTGCAGAAAGAACAAGCCTGTATCCACCTTGCTACGGGAGTCTGCATGTCCCCGCAGTGTGTCCATGCTAGCACAGAGATGTTCCACATCCAGGGGCATCCTGCTGTATCCCACCCTTCTCTCAGCAGGCAGGCAGGCAGGCATCCCCACATACATACACCCAGAGCATCTCCTCCCAAGGTTTACTCTGCCAACCACCTCCACATCTGTCTCAGGCCCTCCCTCGTTCCCACTGGCAAGCCCTGCCAAACATTGCCTGGACAAGGGATCTTCTTTTCCCTTACTCAGAGCAGGCATGGTGCTTGGGGCTGGCACATGGCATCCCCACAGGACCATGCCCTGCCAGTGAGCAGCTGTGGCGAGGCCCATTGCCAGTTGCGGGAAGGCACATCACCTTTTTCAGAGGAGAAATAAACTACTTTTGGCAGCATGTTCCCCCATGACGACTGGCCCCATGTCCCTCCTGGGTAGCGGGCAGATGGTGGTCGTGCAGGCATCCAGCCAGCACCACAAGGCCCCTACAGCCCCAGTCTCATATGCCCCATCAGCTGCTGTCACCACTTGTCAGACTAGGAGTCATTTTTCAAGTACTTCTAACATGGGTGAAGCAAATGTACCAAAGGGCAAACTGTGTTTTTCAGCATTAGTAGCTACGAGACCAGAAGCTCCTGAAGTGACGGAGGTGGGTGAGTTTGACTTGCTGCCTGGTGAAGCACTGGCAGAACTTGGCAACAACACTGCCGGTGCCATGGCTTTCTGCACAGATAAATGGTACAACAGAGAAGTACTAGGAGAAAGAGGAAAAGGATCCGAGGTTTTTTAAGTGTAGATTACCTTAACAATAAGTTTTCCTTCAATCTGCAGAATTGAAGGACTCTAAACTGTAACCTTGTGTTAAACTGTGAGAAGAACCTGCTTTGCCAGTTCTTAACAAAGCTCAACACCTGCGCCCTCACTGCTGCTGCTGCTAAGGCCTGGAGTTACACAGTGCTGAGGTCTGGCATGGGAAAGGACACTTGGATGGTGCTGTGGTGATTCATGCATGAGGGGGTACTCAAAAGAAGATAAAGTGGGCATGTAGGTCTCTACACACAGTCTAAAGCCAAAATAAAGACAGTGAGGCAAAGACCACCTTGAAGGCTGCTAAATCCCCACAGCAACACCAGTGTTATGCTGGACTCCTGGGGTGCCAGGCTGGCAGCCCAAGCAAACAGCTTGCCTCTTTTGTCCCTCATGTTAGCAAGAAAGTGAGCACTGCACTATGGCCTCATCTTTTGGGACCGACCACAGGTAACGTCTCAAGCAGACAAAGGCACTGCTGGGAAAATATTTTTGTCTTGCTCATGGCATATCTGCTAGGATGGAGCAAAGCCATCACTACTGCCTGGGCATGTGGGAACAGAGCTCACCACTGCAAGGTCTGAACATGAGCTGGAGCAGGTCAGGGGTGAGCAGCAAGCAGAGGAGATAAGGGCATGACAAGGCTGGCAGATTTGGATCACCTGAGCCACACGGTGCAAGGGCACATGCAGAGGTTGGAGCTACAGTGAAAGGATTTTTCTAGAGTTGTTTAGAAAAGGTATATTTTGGGACTCCTGGAAACTAACTAAAAAGTGCAAAAGGCATTTCTTTTTCATTTTAAGTTGTTATGAGCATTATTATGCTTGAAGACAACTATTCTGGAAATGAAAGAGAGTTTTTAGGAGCCATGCCACCTGTTCTGACAGCCTGACCTAGAGCAAGACAGCCCCAGGAAGAGGCAAAATGTTTTCCTCGGACATTTACATTGACTCAGATGTGGTTTTCCCAGAGATATGAGAAAAGGATTTTGTAACACTGTTCAGGCATAACCTTCCCTCTTACCCTGAATGCCACTTGTTAAAATGAGGCCACACTGGTCATCAGTACTGAGGATCACATAAAATAATGCCAGAAAAGGGAGCTATGACTTTTTTGCACACATTCATTACACTATTTTTAACATCTAAAATGTGGCTACAAAAATCACTATTTTTTCCTTAGTCAATTATCCAGCTTTTGTGGTCTAGGGTTTCCTAAAACTTGTCCATTACGGTTTTGTTTTCACCTAAAATTTTGCTAGTTACATTTAATCTAATTCCAGTCTAGATGAGCTAATAGAGTTTTGATAATGTAAATCCTCTTGAAAAAGGACTAATTTTAAGGTTCCAGAAAAGTGTTGACATGCTATGATCGTGAATTAGCTCAGTTTGTCAGAGAATAGTGCTAATAATGCAAAGGTCATGGACTTGATCCCTGTACAGGCCATTCACTGAAGAGATGATCCTTCCAACTCAGACAGTTCTGTGATTTTCTTTCAAGGCTGTAGTAAAAAGCTAGGTACATTAGGTAAGTGTAATCTTAGGTTTAGGAGTCACTCCTCAAGCCTTCAAGAGATGTGAATCAGTTAGTTTTCTTTTCTAACTGTGAAAAATGGTTTTCACAGATCATTGGCTTTACAGTAAAGATTTAAGCTGCAAGGCAGATGGACAGGGTATTTGACCTACCTTATTCACTTCTAAATTCAGCTGGACTCTGTTAGGGCACTGCATATGTGTTGGTGCTGCCTGTTTGACACTGATACCGTTCCCAGAAGGGCTCTTGCTTGGCATGTCAAATAAGATAATGTGATTACATATTTCTTTGACTGAATGAAGGTGGTTTCCCAGTCAAAGGGGAAAAAAGTTGTAGATTTTCAAAGTCGAGATCATATGTCCTATATTCCATCTACTGTACAAGTTAGCTGGTAACCTCTGCATGTATTTATGAAAAAATATATAGATTACTACCTATTGCTCTTAAAATATCTCTGAAAGTGTTTTGAAACTTCATGGCTGATAAGCAAGACCCATCTTTTCTGCTGAGGCATATCAGATGCCTTTTCTATATATATGCATTCATTCTACAGTAAGATAGAAGGAAAAATCTATTTGTAGTTCAAAGAACGTGTTCTCTTATGTAGCTACAGAGTCTCTTCTGAGCTGTTCTTTTGGTTTTTTGGCAAAATCAAAATAGAAGTTATTTTAAACTGAGTCACTTTGGTGGAAACAGATGGTTTAGGACTGCCAAAATATAGCATCCACAAAACCAGATCTGAGTCTCCTGAACAAAATCTTTCTTTACTGATATGTGCAAACTCATTCATCCCAGCAAGGTGGAAGATGAAAGATTTTGTTTTCTAGTAACCCTGGGATGTAAAGGCACTGCACCAAATAAATATTTTCAAGCATAACAATATTATGAAGACTCTCAAAAGCCACTTAAATACTTATATTTTTTAACTCTGTATGTGCATTGAGCAATTTTGTGTGTTCATGAATAACTCACAAAGAAGGAACAAAAAGAATATTCCTGCTCATAAAGCTTGAAGTGTGCAATCAGGAAACAGAAAGGCAGACCAACCATGTGGCACAAGCAATAATCAACCCACAGTGAATAGTCAGAGAAGCCATTTTTCCAGTAGCCCACAGGCCAAAAAGAAATGCTACTGCAATATCTAAAGATTTGGAAAAGTCAGCTACCTTACAGACAATTTAGAAACAGGAAAAAGAGCATGATATCTAAATTTATCAACAAAATTGTTACCTTCAAACAACATCACTTAGCCATTTGTTCAGCCTGTCATGCCTTTGAAGCAGAGACTCATGGTACTGTGCCCCTCCCCAGGTCCTCGTTTTCAGAGTAAAGCAGGCTGAGGACACCTGAGACCACAAAATAGCCACTGTTCTGTCTGTCTGTAAGTGGCAGGATCTGTTGCTGCTCAGAGTCCTCTTGGATTCCTGCCTCACTAAAGCAACTTGAAACCAAACAATGCTCTTTAGATTTGGAGAACTTGATCCTCAAGCAGCGCCGAACACACCCATGCAGCCCCTGTCAGTACCTGCCGCCCTTCATGCAGTCAGTAATGCTCCTCTGTCTTAAGAATGCTTGTGTGAGCTTTACAAAGTGGCTTGAGATCACTGGATGGAGGAGGCTGTGCAGGTATAATAGACTGTCTTTCAAACTGTTACTTGTGGGTGTCATAACAAGGCAGAATTCATCACTTCTGAAGTAATTTTTATCTGCAAATCCTGAAATACAAAAGAATCAGTTTAATTAAAATGAAGATGAGTGACCGATGCGTAACTGGTATAGCAATAGAGTAAATTCTGTTTAATGGAGATGTATTTGAACTTTCATAATTTATAAAGTTAGATATTAAAATATAGGTATTTAGATATTAAAATATAGGTGACGTTTTAAAATTTCACTGTGTAAAAAGGGATTTCACTGATTAAAGGTTTAAAGCATATCCTTTTAATTTAAAAGCTATTTTTATGCTGACTTGAGATACACTGAAAGATTTGTTTTCAATAAAATATCCTTTTTGATCAGAAATCCTAGAGAATTTAGGATAATTATCTGTTTACTTGAATGTCAGATGTAAAGCTAAACACTTAGGCATGTGTTTAACTTGACATCAGCAAGAGCATCCCTGTGCGTGAAGCTAACCATATGCAAATTTCTAGGACTGGCATCTAGTAGTCTCTTGTAAACTCTAGTCTTGTTGAAAAGGTTTTCAGTTTAAGTGGAAAAAAGGTGTTGAAGGTGGAGAGCACTGACATGAAAGGACAGAATAATGTTACTCTTGCATAATTTGAAGCAAACAAAAATAACAGAGTAATTTCTATTTTTTTTTTCTCTCTATGTCTTCAGAGTAACTATCAACTGTAATTCTGAGGGCTGCCTTGGGATTATCTCATGACCTTGTCCCATTGACACTGATTTTGGTGCTGATCTAAAGCCCCTGAGGATTTCAGTCATCTTTCCAAACTAGCTCAGGAAGGATTCCCAATGAAATTAACAGTATTTGAGGAACAGATAGCCAAGCCAGGAAAAAAACTAAATCCACACATCCCAGATTAAAGACTTGCGGCCATTTCTAGGCAGAAGTTAAATAAAGAAGAGAGCTGTGATGTGCCGTGTGGAATGCTCAGTAGCTCTCACAGATTGAAATCAACCTGGGAGAGAATGAACTGGCAGGGGTTTTAAGAGCTATTCCCTAAAGGGTGGCATCTTAAAAAGTTGTTCATTACAGGTTATTGCTCATCCGAGAGCTCTTCACCACTCTGAAGTGAAATGACTCTTAGTCATCTCATGTACTTTCCCCATGGAAGATCTTCTTAACACAATAATTGTAAATTCAGTGATTTCCCCTTTATCACTCCTATTAAGTTTTAGTTTCTCCTTCTCGCATTCAGGGCCCTGCAGAGCCTCACAGGTCTGTTGGCATATTCCCCTTCTCCCCAATTGCTCTGCCAAAGATGTCACGTTTTGGGCAGCTTAATTTCTCTTCCAAACACTCCGTATCCTCCAGGCTGTTCCTCGCACTCACACAGCGACTTCCTAATCTTGCTGCCTCAGGAAATCAGACCCTCCTGCTCAGCACAGAAAGCTGTCTCTATAACCTCCACTACATGCGGGATAAACCTAACAACTTGCACAGCTACTCCTCACCTATATTTAGAGGTACAGTGTCATCCTAGTTTTTCTAAAACCTGCCTTTCCATTTTACAGCAGTACATGTATCATCATCAAACACAAGAATGAAATTTACTGAGTAAAGCCAAATACATTCATACATACACATATGCACAGAGCAGACATACAAAGTCATTTTCCAGGCAAATTATTTCAGTTAGATACCACCAGCTCTGTTTACCTCCTCTGCATTTTCAGATTTTTCCAAAGATGTACACTGTCACTGGTCAAAGGTCAAAGTACCGGCACATTCCAAAGGAAGGAGCATCTCTTTGCAATGTTCAGAGTGTGCAGCAGCACAATTGTTTCCCATTCCATCCTCAGTTTTATCATTTCATGTGCATTGTCTTGCACAGAAATCCACAATACATTGTTAGAGCGCCCACACCTGAGTGACCTCATCTTTCCACAGCCATGGCCTCCTGTTCTCTTCTCTCCTGTTCTTGGACTACTAAAAATTCCAGCAGGTACCACCTGGACAATTTTTCCTATAATGCTTATGAATTCTAGCTGTTATGATTAACATGTTACACCACTGGATTTCTCAGGGTACAGGAAATCTGCTACATGTAGGCAGAACAGTTATCAGAGTATCACTTACCAAGTTGTAACTTCCTTTAGGGTATGTATGGGAGTGTCCAGTCAGAGATAACGGAGCACTGCTACACCTGGCTTTTACATGAGCCACATTTTAAACAGAGCCATTTATCTCTCACTTTTTTCCTCCCAAAAAAAGACAAGACAAACAGGTATTGAGGCCGTATTAAAAGAAAAACATGAAAGACTTTGAAAACCTCGGTGGTTCATGAAAATGGAAGACATGAAGCAGAAAAATACTAGGAAAATTTTCTGAGAAACAATGACCATGATATGAAGAAAAATTTTGGAAAACTTTGAGCAAATCCTAAGTGACGAAATACTGAAAGTAACAGAGAAACGGAGACAATGTATCAAGTCTTTTTATTTTTTCACCTAGCTATAAATATTTGATACCCCAATTTGATGTGATTTCCAAAACTATGCAAAACCTGCATGTTTCTTTATTTCAGCTATGGTATACCACTGAAGAGATGATCAGGTGCCCAAGTGATCATCTGCTCTGGAGAAGAGCATCTGTATTTAAAGTATTGTGATAAGCCAGTTACCTTGAGAAAAACTATTAGTGATTGACAGTAGATAGTAAATTCATTTGAGTCTATTTTGCAAATTAAATTCCCAAATGGATTTGCAGATAGATTGGATTTAGCTATCTAAATAATCTTCTTGTGTTTCTTGGGACTAGGTTACATCTAAGCATATTGTTTCTTAGAAGTCAGTTAAGAAAACCTGTCTCATAACTTAGTGTCCTGGGTTACATGGTATTCCATTACCATTTTTACCAATGTTCCCTTCCTCCTCCCTCTGGACTATCATCTGTTANCTTAGACATGGCTTAAAATACAAAATATTAAATAAGAATTTTGCTACAATGGTAACTTATAAAATCTGGTTTCTTGTACTTACATTTGTCAAACACCACTATTAGCAGCTAAATTAGGAATTTGGCCCCTATCACAATGTTTGGTTTATGCTGAGTTTAAATAATTTATTTCAGACACCTGGAATCAGTAGGTAGCCATTTGTAAGCCTTATGAGTCACTGTTGATATTTTGATGGTGTGTGGGTTTTGTTGGTTTATTTGCTCTGTTCCTGTTGCCATGTACAGTGTATTTTCTTGTTCAGTTTTCAGAAAGAGCAAATCCTTGGAAATTAAATGCTTTTTATTTTTCAGCCCCACTTAAAGAATACAGCAGTTAATGTCATTTCAAAACCACCAGAAAATAAAGTTCAAAATAAATACAAAAGCAGTTCATACTAGAGGAGGCAGTATTGGCCCATCCCCAGAGGAATGCCCTTCCTTCAGGCTTCACAGATCTAGATCCAAACTGGAAACCACACCAGCTGAATTTGTGAGGCAAGAACTGCAGAGAGGTAATGATAGTCACCTTGGAAAGAAACAGCTTAGAAAACTGCAGCACTGGGGCATTAACACAATCCTCAGCTGTACAGTCAGATTCTCATTTGATGTCTACTGGAAATGTTGCAGTGCAGCTAAGCTGACTTATCCTCACTGAAGATCTCTTGCTTTAGAGCTTTGGGCTACCCTGGTGACTTACAGCTACATGCTTATGCATATAAGAGGATTTGTTCTACACAAGTTATTGACTGATATTTCAGTAACATAAGAAAGAAAGGTATGTTGATGTATTGGATGTAACCTCTAAAATCTGGCTCGGAATAGTTACTGAAATTCCTGGGGGAGTTTTGTGCTTCATGTCTGTTCTACTTAACAGTTGCTGTTCTTGAAGAGGAAAAGAGCTGTCTTGCCATAACATTGCCTTCCTCAGCACAGAAGTCAAGAAAGAGACCTTGGACTCCTACAGAACCTCTTGCCAGAGTTGCTGTACACAGTAATCCTTTCCAAGAACTGTTTTCTTGCATCTGAAAGTGAATCACACTGCTCATATCCTGACTGCTCAGACTAGCTTGGCACACAAGGATTTGAGTGGGAGTCTTGTGGGTATAAATGCTCAGGAAAATTCCCTTGAGTAACTGGTGGACGAGTTGTGCTACAGAGATGTACAGATGCATGTTGGACTTCTAAACTTGTGAAATGTGAACCATTCATGTCCTAAATGCTACTTCCAAAAAGGAAGAAAAGTTTTTTCAGATTGCCTTTTTACTTCCGGTCAAAAGGAAAAGCCTCTTCTTAGCAGCTGCATCCATGTCAAAGGACCTGGCAAACCTCAAGGAACATCTCTGCCTTCATGAGCCCAGGGCCTGACAGAAAGCTAGAAGATACTGCTGCCACCACTGTGGGGTAGCACACCTCCCTCTCCACACTGATGGTGTCCAAACAAATTTGAGGCATTGGTGGCCTGGAGATGGCACATGTGATGAGGATCCTCTCTGCTTTTCAGATGTATCTATGAGTCTGAGAGGGAACTTCTGAGGATAAACACCAGTGACCAAAAGGAGTGAGATTATGTTATTCACTACAAAGTGTTTTCTATCCCTCCAAATCAAGTGCATGTCAGATCATTTAGAGGTTCTCACTGGCTGTCCCACCCAAAGATATTCAGCCACACTGATTGCTGCAGCTCATCATCAAGTGGTACATTAGAGCTATTACCTCCTAGAGCCCTTCTGTCGTCTTTACTGTCCCAGCACAGTCCTCCAGCCTTTCCTTCAGGGAACATGGCTAGAGCCTCTCTGGCTCTGGGAGGTACAGTGACATTTTAGATACAGTCCAAATAGAGCCAACCTTAGCAGCCAGAAGGAGGAAGAGGAGAATACTCTCTAAGGCTTTATGGATAACAATATCATGAGTGTCTGTTAGTTAAGCTCCAAGAATGCTCAAAAAAGTGCTAAAATAGTAGTATTCGTTCCTGGCTAGATAGCAACAACCTCTTATTCTGAAATGCCCTCACAGGGCGGCTGTTCCAGCCATCCATATATCTTGACTGTATATCTCTCATTTGCTTACATTATTTGCTACAGATTTCTCTGATATGACTTGGTATTTGCAGGCTGACTTTCTGTGAAGAATGTTTTCATCAGGGAAACATGCAAGACATCTTCACTGTAGTTCAGCCGTTTGTCAAGGAACAGACTTCTAGACCATGCAGTATAAATACTTGATTAGGTAGTATAACACACTCCACGACACAGTAGTACATCAGTAGATCTCAAAACCTGTCTTTTCAGGCAGTGTTTACCCCAGTGGACTGTCCAGGGATATAAAATAAGGATCTCGCACTCACCCACTGAGGCAGGATGCCCAGCTGGGACAGCCCGCTTATCCTGAATACCACCCCACTTCTCCACTGCTTGACTGATTGTTTATCTTGGGGGCGAAGTGCAATCTGAATTATGCAATGCATTGTAAAAACTCCAGCAGATTATTTTTTAAGAGTTTTGTTTTCTGATAAATAGTTATGTTTTGGGCTGGCAAGTCCCACAAGTCAGAGACAGGGGGAGCGCATGCAGTTTTCCCTCTGTCTCTGCCCAACATCCTGTGGGTGAGATGGTCTCCCACTACACTGCCTGGATGACACCACCCATCTGATATGTCTATTTGCTAAGTGTATAAAACAAGGTTATTTCGCATACTTGAATGCCAATAATAAATTCAAATGGATGATGGGAGAGCGGCTGTTTAAAATTTGTGGCTGTTAAGAAGTGGTTTTATGCTAATTCATCCAGCCTGGGATCTTCCTCTGAGTCCAGCTGGTGGTACACTCAGGTGCAAGAGGAGCCTGGAGCCTGTAGCCTGGATTCTCGGTCCTGAAACTCCCTAAGTGCACCACAGCATTGTGAAATCTGGGGCCAAGAAAACTGACTCCCTCATTTTTCTGAGATTAGCAGATCTCTTGGGAATGAAGGGAATCTGGAATATCCCAGTAGCACCTTCTATGGTATAAACGTGAGAACGCCTTCTGCATTTGAAAACTGAGGTATTTGTGAGGATACATTATTATGCCTTGCTATGTCAGAGAAAAATGCTTTGATCAAAACAGCTCCTTCTTTCCCCCCCACCCCCTGTCCCCCTCCTTTAAAATAGCACAGTGTATAAAAAAGGCAAAAATATATGCTGGATCAGTTTTTTGCATTAAACTTTAGATCTAGAAGCTATTGTGGGTTAGGGAAAAGTATATAAGCAGAGATGGCTCACTGGGGTACTAAAAGTGTAAAAGACAGATTAAAAATGCAGAGATAATTGCTTTCAGTCTCCTTTCCTGGAACTGCTCATCCTTCCCAGGGCTGTACAGAGTACAGCTGCACAGCACTGAGGATTTAAGCTGCAGTTTTTTTTTAATCTTTGAAGACATCAGCGCCACGTGCGGACTGCCCATACATATCACTTCAAAAAGATACCCACATTCTCTGCTTCCTGGAAAAAAAGTGTGAAGAAGAAGGTGCCCTTGGTTGGGACACAGCAGAAGGACCAATTTCAAGAGACATTTTGCTTGATTTTAATGGTTCATAACCCTCATCTCTAATTTACCCATAGAGTTAATGGTGGACACCAAATGCTCCCCCAACCATGGGTACTGTAAGAATAATCTTGTTTTTACTTTTGATCCACTCAGAGATTCAGAGTGATGGAACCATATAAGTACAGAGAGAACAGCTGGGCCAGACATATGCTACAACATGTGATTCAAAACTGTCTCTGTGTAAAGATTCGAAACCACAAAAACAGCTTCCAAGACAGTGCAAATAGGAGTTCCACATCCTTCAAGGAAAACCCAAACACTGTGAAAAATAGAGATGGTTCTAGTTCCAGGCTGTGAATTTACTACTCCTCAGAATTCATTTAAGATATATATGTAATTCAAATATTTTTGAGATATTATGTCTTTTCCTTCCCACTTTCTTAAAGTGAAAAAATTAAACTATTCTAATTACTTATTGCAAGAGACTTATTTTCCTGCCTGTCCTCATGATACTAGAACTTCTTCCACACCAAAGAAGGATAAAAAATTTAAAAGAAAAATATTACCTATTTCTGTAAGTCTTCATCATGATGGTCTTGGATACACTGCGAGGATTTTATTATTCACCCTAGGAAATTCATGCTAACATTTCCTTATGCAAACTCTGATACTTATGCTCAGGGAACATCCTGGCGTTTGTTTTTTATGCGCCACATGATATCTTTAATATTTGCAAATTGAAATTTTTTTTTTTTTAATTTGCAGGTATCTGACATCTTGCTGTGGGTAAAAGCTAAAAATGTGTCTATTTATTATTCAAAAAGTTATAATGGAAGTCTAGGATAACCTTGAAGCTTCAGCATGGAGGTGTGGATGAGAACATCTGCATGAGCCTTACTCATGTAGGAATGGGTCAGACAAAACCACAATATTGGAATGGCTCAAAAGGTATGGTATATGCCAATATGACATAATATTTGTTTTAAAGTACTCTGTAGTACTGACTGTAAGAGCCTTATGACTCTAGCTGGAACTAAAGAATCATGAAGCATCTGACAGTTTAAACAGTTGAACAAACTCCTTGAGAGCCCTTAACATATCCACATCAGTCTGCAAGAAAACAGCAAGGAAACAACAGTAGCAAACCTTCAAGTAGAAGAAAAGATCAGAAGTCACTCTATTGTGACAGAGACCATTATTTCACTTTTTTCATCATTACAACAATATCCTTTCTCTCTGTTGAAAAAACCATGTCCATTACTACTGGGATAAAATTGATCTAACTTCAGTGACTTTACACGCAGTGACAGATATCACACTGTGGTTATTTCTTGGCTTTCCTAAAAGAACACATACATTTCCCACTTTGCCAAGTAGTTTCCATGAAAAAAAAAAAAAAAAAAAGCAAAGAAGTCAGGGAATAAGACCATTTTGAATATAAAGGAATGTGTCATAATCTCATCTTCTTTCAACTGAACTCATTATAAATGAGTCACTATCTAAAACAGCACGACACCAACCCATAACAGGTACACCAGGTGCTTCTAGAAGGGCAAGACTGGATGTAACATGAGAAGGTGGCTAAGGCAAATTTTATTTCAATTTCAAGGGTATCCACTTAGCTATAATTAGAGGTGTCAACTGCTAACAAAACCCAGCTTAGCACAAAATTTCTCCATGGAAACGAAGCAGCATTGCAAAGAGGGTGTCAAAAAACGGAGAGATTTTCTTGAGTTTGGGAGTAATAATTACCTTAATAGGAACTTCTCTTTGCAATGGAAAAAAACTTTAGATATGAAAGTCAGCTTTGACTGTCAAAGAGGCAAAACCAAGATGTGAACACTGCTCTTACTACAGAAGGTTGCACTTCTGAGTCCTCATTTCTGTTAACAATATAGATGTCACTGGAGAGAGAGGGGCATTCACAGGCAATTAATATTTTCCAAATCTGGAGAAAATTGGGAAGAAGGGTCTCTTTCTTCTTTTTTTTTTTTTNAACATTTGGAAGAGACAAAACACTGTTTTTCCTCTCCCTTTTCCTTAGTTACAATTTTTTAACCTTTTTCTCCTTCTCCAAATTATTTCTTTCCTCCATTGCTGACTTTTCCTTTCCCTATCTTAGTCTTCATCCTATAGAAGTTATGGGAAGATGCATGATATGCGTTTGCCACATGGATATCTTACTATTAACACTGGGACATCAAAATTTTACACAGAAAATCTGGAGGTACAAACTGTGCCTGCATCACTATCTTTCCCTGCCACACTCGATGTGCAGGTGCTAACTATGACTTCATTTCAGAGATTACCTTCCCTTTCAAATCTTGCTGAAAAAGAAAAATTTCTGGAAAACAACCTAACATGTCACCAGGAAGCAAAGAGGTGGTGCTGAGCTGATGATACCTGAAACTTGGGCTTCACTTGATTTGAGCAAAAGTAAAATAGGATTTTCAGCCCTGGCTTGCTTCCATGTGTACTCTCCCTCAGAAGTGAATGCTTGCTTTGCAGAAACTAATATGACAACATATTAACACTTCAGTCTTTGACGAAAGCTCAGGTTATGAGTTTCTGAGACAGCCATTCTTTATCAGTTTAACTAAACCTTTTTTTCCTGACTGGTAGTTTCATGCTCTTTACAGGCCCTCCACACCAGTATACCCAGCTTGTTAAATTCCACTTCACTCCTCCTGACACACTGGTCACAGTGGTTTATGAAAGGCTTGAGGCTGAAGAGTTTTCTTTGATAGGGAATCAAACCAGGTCAAATCTAATAACACTAAATCCTGGCCCACAGACAATCAGGAGAGGTGTATTTCTAAAAACAAATCTAGTAATAAGCAGATGCAATTACTGATGTACTGAGAAGAAAGCAAAGGATATAAATCTCCCTGATGAAACAGTAGGCTTAAAATAGGTGCTACATGCTTTGATCAAATTAAAATTTTTATTACACTTTAATTAAGACCAGCAATTTACGACTGGCATGAAAAACCGTTGATATTTCCTTTTTGTTCCAATCCATACTAGTAGTACAACCTGTGCTTTTAAGTCTAATTTGACTTTTGTTCACTGAGTACCAGCCATTCAGCAAATCTCATGATTATGTTTTCCTGGAAGGAGATAAATCCAGATGTATTTAGACTTATTTCAGAACAGTGAATGTCAGACTCCGTGAGCCAGGACAATGTAATGGATGTGTTAGAAAAGGTTTTTATNGGCAAGTAATATTTTCCAAATCTGGAGAAAATTGGGAAGAATGTTCTCTTTTTTCTTTTTTTTTTTTTTTTTTCTTTCTTCCCCTCTTCTTTTCTTTTTCTACCTTCTGATGATCTAACAGGAAACATGTGAGACTGGGAAATTTCGCTCCTGGTGAGGCTCGGACGTCCAAGGGCAGGAGTTTGTCTCAGTGCCTGAGTCACTGTCCTGGTTTGGACAGGTGTCTGCTAAGGAAGGCAGGAGTCCCCCTCCCACCCCGGAATGGAAAAAATGTAACTCCCTTCCTCCTGAACTNTTCAGAGATTACCTTCCCTTTCAAATCTTGCTGAAAAAGAAAAATTTCTGGAAAACAACCTAACATGTCACCAGGAAGCAAAGAGGTGGTGCTGAGCTGATGATACCTGAAACTTGGGCTTCACTTGATTTGAGCAAAAGTAAAATAGGATTTTCAGCCCTGGCTTGCTTCCATGTGTACTCTCCCTCAGAAGTGAATGCTTGCTTTGCAGAAACTAATATGACAACATATTAACACTTCAGTCTTTGACGAAAGCTCAGGTTATGAGTTTCTGAGACAGCCATTCTTTATCAGTTTAACTAAACCTTTTTTTCCTGACTGGTAGTTTCATGCTCTTTACAGGCCCTCCACACCAGTATACCCAGCTTGTTAAATTCCACTTCACTCCTCCTGACACACTGGTCACAGTGGTTTATGAAAGGCTTGAGGCTGAAGAGTTTTCTTTGATAGGGAATCAAACCAGGTCAAATCTAATAACACTAAATCCTGGCCCACAGACAATCAGGAGAGGTGTATTTCTAAAAACAAATCTAGTAATAAGCAGATGCAATTACTGATGTACTGAGAAGAAAGCAAAGGATATAAATCTCCCTGATGAAACAGTAGGCTTAAAATAGGTGCTACATGCTTTGATCAAATTAAAATTTTTATTACACTTTAATTAAGACCAGCAATTTACGACTGGCATGAAAAACCGTTGATATTTCCTTTTTGTTCCAATCCATACTAGTAGTACAACCTGTGCTTTTAAGTCTAATTTGACTTTTGTTCACTGAGTACCAGCCATTCAGCAAATCTCATGATTATGTTTTCCTGGAAGGAGATAAATCCAGATGTATTTAGACTTATTTCAGAACAGTGAATGTCAGACTCCGTGAGCCAGGACAATGTAATGGATGTGTTAGAAAAGGTTTTTATCAGACCCTGCCATCACCACAACATTGTTCTGTGCCTTCCATCTCTGAGAGCAGAGAAATTAGCTATTTCATGAAGTAAATGAATTCTGTGCAAGTCGTACAACTGGAAACATGCCAGAAAATAAATAACATATTTAGCCAGTGTTGAGAAGTTATTTCAAGTGGTTTATGTGTTTCTGGGAAAAAAAAAATTCAAAAAAGACAGTTTTAAGAAACCATTAACTGGAGTGAACTAATTAGAAACAGATCACATGATGATAAATGAGGTAGTTTGATCTGTTGACTGGACTGCTAGCCTGTAAGTATGTAGAGCGACCTTGCAGATAATTGTATCTGTACCTGTGCTAATAGGGGTTTATAGAGATCAAAGCTGTGCAATATTCCCAGACCCTTAAGCCCCGGCATTGTACTAAGATTAAGTTAGTAAATACATATCAACTAATTTAAAGCAGTGCTATTACAATGTTGCAGTTATGAAATAATGAGGTTTTGAAAGCTTTGAAATTTGGCAGCCAACCTTAACTCTGACCTGGTCCTGCTGCTCTCATTCCACTGAATATGATGAACAGTGAGAGAAGAGGGAAGGGATATTCTAGCACTTAAAATTTTTGATGTTGTTATCAGCAAGTGACCTTACAAAACTTACATAAAGCTGCTCCAGACTACTTCAGAAATCATGCCATAATGACATATGTGAATGGCCTTGCAAAGAAACTAAAATTTAGAAAATCCAGTGTTCACTCCTGTTAACTCTCTTTTTGTCTATTTGATAGCGGCCCCACTTCACTTTGCTAAAAGCAAAGGTTTTCAGATGGGACTTCTCAGATTTCCAGGACATCTCTCAAATCTGCACTTGCTTTCAGTACCTTTTTCTCTGGTAGGAATTTTGTAATACTTACACAATGATTTTGTCAATTTCTTATGCCATTCACCTGGGTAAAACAATGTCATGAAGGAGCTTAGCAGGAACCACTGTGTCTTATGATTGTTGGTGGCGTTAATAGCTCCTCTTTAAGTCACCGATAACGGAATGTCATATCTGCAGTTCTTTGAGACAGTTTGATATGACTGTTCTTCTAGGCATTTCTGGAGCTTGATCAAATACAGTGGCTGCATGGAAGCTATTTCATTTTGCAGAGATTAGCTGTGCTGAACACTAATGCAGACTTTCTTCTCAGAATATATTTGAAAACTGGTGATTTGAAAAATTTCCTCCCTTGCTTTTAAGAAAATAATCTGCTTGAAGGTTAAAAAGTTTATATCATGCATCAAAGCAGATTCCAGTTCTCAAAGGGATCCAGACAACTACAGGAGACATCACTGGAAGCAATAACCTTACACAGAGTTGTCTTAAGATTTAGTTAATAATAACAATATAACAGGAAAACAAGACAACAATCTGACAAAATACCCATTCTAAAAGATGAAAATATTTATTTCCAGTATTCCCAGCCTACAGCATAAGACAGTCCACATCTCCAAGATAATCCAAGAGCTCATAATGGAGGAATTCTAACAGAGGATGAAGAAAGTATTTTTTCTTTTATCACAGAATCATTTTGTGTGCCAACTGGTGCTGAGGCATGAAGTGTCCCTGTGCCTGTGACAGCACCATATCTCAGTGCCAGTTTCAGATGTTAAATCTCCCCCTGTTAAAAACTGCACTCTGTTTACAACTGTAATTTTTTCTACCTTTAGCACCCAGCCAATGAGTCTTGGCAGGAGAAGCAAAATCAAAAAAAAGGCTTCAGCAATTTAGAATACTTTGTTCTAAATCAGGTGGGCTTGTTGTCATGGACTTAGTTACTGCCTGAGAGACCACATAAGTGGCTACACATTGCAAAGACTGATTATTCAAAGGGAGAATTATGTTAACTTTTGGGTCTCCTTGCATTTTGAGGAATTATTTTCCATGTAAGTAGAAAATAGACATGGAGACCAAGTCATGACAAAGTCCTGAAATTTGCCCTCCAGCCATGATAGTAATTTGTCCATGATGGGGATGAAGGCTAACCTTTCTACCCACTGTCTCTGTGGGAGGCACAGCCTTGCTCTGAGCTCTGGTGCTCACATTCTTTACAGATATAATAATGTTTTTTAAAACGCCTGTCAAAATGTTAGTGTATAAATATGGGCAATAGTCAGTAGTTATATTCATACACTAAAAGAGGATGAAACAATTGTTTCCTCTGCTCCCTATTCTAGCAACACAAGAGCAGGAATTGACAGCCAAGACTTTCTTAGACTCTTAAGTCTAAAAAAGTCTAATGCATGTGGTGGCACCTATAGCCCCTCTCTGCTGACTGATACCTGGAAGGGTGGCCTTCTCTTCAAGGGGCCCATATGGAATTTACACCATATGCCTAATCCTGGGCGGGGATTGTACCCAGCACATCAAAGAGCAGAATCAAGCCAATAATGTCTTCCGCAGGACAGCCCTGCAGCTGGAAATCCTGCTAGCCATCAAGAGGCCTGGAGCTGCACACAGCCTCGAAACAGCTCTTCATAACACCATCCAGAACTAACCATTTGAACATCCAGTTTTCCTCTCCTCAGACCACATCTTGCATAAGCTGGAAAGTACAAATAAAGTCAACTTTATGATTAAAGGAAGGATTAAAAAAAAAAATTCTTTACAAAAGCAGATATTCTATTTATCTGGGCATATTGAATATGACATTTCCAAAGAAAACAACGAGAGCACTAGAAGAATACCATCGACAACACCTGCACCAGAGGGTTAAAAATCAGATCATATGCCACTATAGTGAGCATAGTTTGTTTTCCATTATTGCTTAAATATGATGATAACCAATTTAGGGATTGACATAAACCCCATATTTTATTATTCTGAGGCTTTGTTAAGAGCAAAGAATGTGTGACCAAATCAAAGGCTTCACTAAAGCTAATAAACACAGCTTCAGTCATATATATGGCCTTTATCCACAGCTTGATTAATATCACATTTAACCTAGAATAAGGCTGAGGTTATGGAGAGATTTAAACAGAAACCAGATTTGAAATAGGGAAGGGTGAGGGTAGTAATAGGTTTAGATTAATAAAGCCATTGATCTTTGCACACACCAAAAATTTGGAAATGGTAGTTGATGGCATTAAAGCAGTTGAAAACCTGTGATTACATAAATCCAAGAAAACACCACATTTCAGGTACACAAAAAGTCTTCCAAATTGTTCAGAGTTTCAGCAAGCACTGAGACATGTTGAAGGAATCATGAAAGAAAATGATTGCAGATTTGAACTGTAAAAAGGGATTTCATCCACCAGTCTCTTCAAAGGGTAATTAATTATTTTCAGTACTTTATTTAAATGTGTAATTTCGAAAGAGGAAAAGTTGATTATTGATTTAAAAAAAAAAACAAACTACAACAAATTAGATTAACTTGACTTCTCAAAGGTCGGAAGGTTTCTAAATCTGTTAACAGGCCAGGTGATGATTATTTAATGCCCTAACTATTTGTTATGTCTGTTACAATTTAACCCAAATCTTTAATTCATTAAAACGAGTTGTTCTAGCTCTGCTAAAAAGTCCTTTCATTCCTTTCCAAATGTTCTCAGATTCCTCAGCCCTTTTTAACATGATAATCTAAATAAAACACAATTTTTTGCTTTTCTCAGCTCATCTTCATTTCCATTTCAAAGCTGCGTATAGTACCTGGATCAGCAACACATCTGTTATGTCTCTTATTTTTGCCATTTCTTGTCTCCCTACTGAGATACTGCAACCTGCCATGGGTCATTTGAGGATAACAGTTCCCTGCTTCAAACTGACTAGTTCCTTAAAATCTGAACTGACTGGGGATGATCATCTCCAGAAGTAGTTGCCTACATAGTGAGTAGCTATTAGTATGCCAAGTAGCTCAAGGTTGTGATAGGAAAGCAAAGATTTTCCCACTAAAGCAGCAGCTCCCAAAATTTCCATAAGAACAGTTGCTTCTGCTGGAAAATTTCTGTCTCTCAGAAAACAGGTGAAATTAGCAGAAGGCTTTAAAATAAGTCAATCAAAGAAATTTGTAAAAAATAGCCGGGGGTGGATGGCATTTGCCAAAAAGCTTGAATGTTGTGTTTCAGGACAAGTAAGGAATAATGAACTACTGGGCCAAAGGGAGATAATAAGAATGCACAGGCAAGACAGGAAGAGCCTGGCGGGAGTAGGGCAGTTATGGCTTTTGGAAGGTCAAAACAGGTATGTTTATCCTCAAGTGTCCTCTTCACTTGCAGGTAGCTGAAGTCACCCAAGAAGGGATGAACTTCTTTGTGTGTGTGATGCAAATACTGCACCCAGTCACCGACATTCTTTTATAATCCCAGTGGCTTTTTAAAGACAAGCATTTGTAAAGCCCACTGATCAGGTTTATGAAAAGTTGTTTGAAATCATAACTCAGATGCAATGAAAGGGGTAACAACAGTCAAAGCATTCACGTGGGACTTAAACATATATGATAACATCCATTCAAATTTGGTGACCTGGCTGGATGTATAATTTGGGGTATTGTTTGTTTCTAGTGTCCTTCTGCCACTAACTACTCACCCAATAGGTACACAAGAAAAATGTAACTGAAGAAATGCAAAATCTATGTTTTCAGTCAAATCTCACTGGACAGATTTCATTGCTAATGGGAGCCAGCACATGTAGTACTCCGATAAAATATTAAAAACTTATTAAAAGCATCTCCTCAGAGTTGAAAACATTTTCAATTTTCAGTGAAAATATTTAATCAATCCTGACAATCAAAGGATGACCTACTGGAAACTTACACACGATTCATTCTAGCAAAGAAAATGTGGGTGAGTCCTCTTAACTTGCACTGATTTATTTCTTATGTTTCTCTACGTGCACAGCTCCATTTGGGTTTATTATTGTACCTGTTGACACACTGGTACACAGATCATTCCAAATAATTTTCTTTATTCTCCTCTTCAAGAGATTCTGAAAAGCAGACCCAGGAAGTTGAAATGAAGATGCCAGTATTTCACACACAGTTGTATCCCAGATTTGGATTAAAAAATGAAATAGCACAGTTCCCCACAGGAAAGTGGGAAGGGGAATGAAAACAAACAATGAAAGTAGGTATGAAAATGTTGCAATATTTAATTAGAAAATTTCACTGTAAATGACTCTTCCTCATTTCCAAGACACTCACATTAAATGTGAATGTACTTCAGGAATTTCCCAGGGCTTTGATGATCCCACATCATCCTGTGCTTCATATGTTTTTACCCAGGAGGTTATAATACAGCCAAAGTATCACAGAAGCCAGGTGCAGGTTTTTCCAAGCCTTTGGACATCTGAAAAGTACTTCTCTGCTCATCTAACCCTTTACTCAGTACCCAGCTGTGTCCACATATTTTCTTTCAGGTTTTCTTCTCCTAAAAGTCTTCTTTTTTCTGTTGTTTCCTGATCAGCTTTCTCTATCTTTCCCATTCTTATTCTTCCCAAAGTATCCTGTTTTTCACCCAAAGAGGTGAGCCTGTGGCCACCCCATGAACTGTATATTTGAAAGGACAAAATAAATGGCAATGATGGAATGACCTGGGTCTACAGGACGTTACAGAGTCTCCCACCAAGTCTTTCCTTACCGTGCAGTTGTAGAGTTGCTCAAGGTAGCTCTGATCACATCAGTTCCCACTGCCATTTGTGCTCCGTCCTATACAGAGACTGGCAGCTTAGAGGTTTTCTCTTAGGCCTTCAGTTCACCCATAGTCCACCAAAAGCTACCATCCTCAAATGCCCTGGTGAGAACACTGCTCACCGAGAAGCCCTACTGAGATGAACTGTGTTTGATATCTCTGTAGATATAATCATATACTGCAGTATTAGCCTGGCCGCTGCTGAACTGTACCTTTCTAGAGTACCAGAGCCCATCCCATCCATGATTGTTATTCCCAAAGGTGTTTAAGTCACTTTCATTTCCACCTATGTTAAAATATTAAAATACTGATAGCTCATATCATAAACCCAAAATCACTACTTAAAAACATGTAATGTATATCCATGGATTTTCAATGGATCTAGAAAACTAGCAGTGCAATCTCCTTGAATTTCCAAGACAGTTTGGCTCCTGAGAATATAATTCCAAATTATTAACCTCGATCACATTAGTGCTATGAACTTCAACAGGATTAAACCTTAAATAAAGATCAAAAATCCTATTTCACATATTACTTATAGAGAGATGTATATAATTTATTCTGAGAAAGAGCTTTAAGATACAGCTATAAAAATTTTGGGTGTGTGTGAATGTTCATATATCTCTAAATAAGAAAAAAAATCAAATTAATTATATATTCAGAGGAAAAAATTAACATGCATGATGAAAAGCACTACAAAATTCTGTACATGGGAACAATCATGGTGACAGGGAAAATAGAAGGGTATTCTTTGAGAAATAGTATGCTAATGGTAATTAAAGACCCACTGAAGATATGATGCATCAAATAGCACACTAAAGGTTTTATGTTCAATCACCATACCTCAACTTTGTTACCCCCTGGCTTATGAATTACTAAATAGGCAAGCTTGATACCTTATAGGCTGTTCTAATTCTATTTTCAAAGAGTGTCTGTAACAGACTTGGCACTGTCATGCAACAGTCTACTCATGTTGTGTGCTAGCCTGTTTACAGAGATGTTTTTTGTATGACTACACTAGCCCAACTCACCCAGCATCAGCCTGGAAAAAACCCTAATACTTAAAAATCTTTAAGAGGTTTAGCCAGAACTGATAGCTTTGATGATGGTTCCATCTCTGGCTCTGTCTGAGAGCAATCAAGGACCTGCAGCCATCCAAGGACTAAAGAACAAAAGATGCTAGTGATGTTTCATAAGCGTTCTTCCAGAGACAGTGAGCTGTTGCTTGGAAGAAACAATGGAGGAGCAGAAACTCTTTGGCACATCTCAGTTTCAACCTGCTAGCCTGACAAGCATGGTGCAACTGAAGGGTTCTAGGTAAGTTAGACAGGTAGGAAATCCACTGTTTTAGTTTCCTTTGGCTACTACCTTTGTGCCTACTACTTAACAGCTAATAGTGGAGCTTTCCTTAAACTTAAAGGTTCTGTGTCACAAAGTCCTGCTGCAGGGTGGCAACCTGCTCCACCATCCCACTTGCCACAGCAGCATATTGGACTCGCAGGTATAGGAATGATGCATTTAAGATAAGAGTGAATAAAATTACATTGTAAAAGCAAAGAGTCACATAAACCCTGAGTGGGTTTTAAAGTAGCTTCTGTATATTTTATTTTTTCCTGCTTCTGACCCAGACTCTCTCATCTTACTGAAGTAAAGCTGTGCATTGGGATGCACTTGTGAAAGAGCAAGTTCTAGTCAGAAAATCTGTGTCTGCACTTCATTGCTGAAACCTGAGCATGTTTGCCTCTCTGACTAGCTCACTGAGAATATAAATCACTGAATAGAAGTGGTGTATGTTGAGGTTCAGACATATAACTCATTTTGTGGCCACAAATATGTGGGCATATATTTGGCAGGTGCAAATTACCAGACTCTAAAAATTGTGGGCCCTTTTATCTATCAGCTTCCATGCCATGCATGGGCTACAGGGGAGCAGTCTCCTGCCCAGCCTACTTGCAGCTCAGCTGAGGTGTGTCACATCTTTTGTCTCCCCTCCTGTGCAGGAGGCACAGGATTGCAACACCTTAACAGAGAGCTGGAGCTGACAATTTTTCCAAAAACAGACCTCCCAGACACAGTCCTGTTTTCAGAAAATGTCTTCTTTTTTTCCTCCTCTTTCACACAGACAGCTACAGGTAAGTAATGAAAGAGCCTTGGCAGGACACACAGATAATTAAATATTTCATCATTCTTCTGATTTCAAAGCTCGAAACAAGAAGAGGTTACAGAGGGTTTTATGTAAAATACTTCAGATGGAGTCTAGCTGTATAAGAAAATACTGGGATGTATCCAGATACAGATGTGCTATCTACACAGAAACTATTTGGCAAGTCAGTGAACTGTGATATTGTAAGAAAGTCTGGGCTGCAGTACAAGTTTTCAAAAGAGTGCCTGTTGGCTGAGCTATCATAGTAAAGCTGTTTATTGGCAGAGAAGTTATATGGGAAGCTGAAATGAAGACCCTGCTTCTTTTCCCATTGTGATTTTTTTTCTCACCACAATTAATTTATTATAAGTGGTTCAGTCCAGACCTTCTGCATAGTGGTTGAGGGACAAAGTCTAGACATAATTTATTGGCCAGTGCCTGGTGAAAACAGAATTGCAGAATGCACATTTTCCCTCTTTTTCTCTTTTTTCTTCTGCCAGACACATCAAGTACGCTGTATGCTAAGCATCTGGTATGTGAGACCAAAAGGACCGAGGGAGGTTTTCCTTTGCTAGAGCTGTCCTCTATCATATTGTGATATCTTCCTATCATGTTAAACAGTAAATATCAAACTAAACAATAACAGCAATAAAACTTTGTTTACTTGGCATGTTTTTATCTGCCTTTCCCATGAGCCCATAGAAACTGTCCACAGTGTTCATCAGATCTCTCCATTTCACAATTCCTTTTAGCTGGCTAGATGTTTTTATAACCAGTGTACACACTGACAAACTGCAGAGCAGTTAAATCCATGATCACAAGGTATCAATGGCAAATTCAAGAACAGAGACCCAAAAAACCACCTGTGTTATACAGGGGAATGTGTGGCATTGCAGAGGAATATCAGAGTAGTAAATAAGTCACTGTGGTATGGAAAGAGGTCAGGAACAGCAGAAGCTTGTCATGTGGAAGATCCACTTCCCATCTTCAGAATGCTTTACAAATATTGATTTGACAGTTTGCTAAACTCTAAAAGAAGGCCTAGAACCGGTTTGTGCTAAGTGGGAAGACAGTTGGGATGGAGAGTCTGCTCTGGATGTGCCAGTCAAATCAGCAGCAGATGAAATTAGAACTAAGCTTTACTGCATCCCAGGGGCATGTTGCAGCAGATGAGATTGCTGTGGGGACAGAAAGGCCCTCTGGGACTGTGAAGCCTTGTTCTCTCAGCTGACACCAATGCAGAGGTTCCTTGGCAGGTCCTCACTCACTCTGGGCTCTGGAGATATGACAGGGATCGAGGGGATGGGCCCCCCCATAGCCTGACTTCAGTCTGGAAGTGAATTCAAATTCATTCCCTGGATTGCATCTGCCTGGCTAGTCCAAAGGCAAGGCAGCTCTGAGTCAGAGCAGTGATCTCCGTTGCTTTTTCTCATAGCCCAAGCAGTCACTGAGGCTCTCACTGCAAGTGTCCAGGGAGCACAGGGCTTACTCTGATGTTCCACCAAACCTCAGCCCCACCAGTGGTGATGGTGCTTGGGGGAGGAAGGGCCCTGTTTGACCTCCAGAATGTGGTGGGTTTGCATGGTTGCCAGACAGGGAAAGCCTTATCTGTTCCTTTGTAAAATGGCTGTGTGTGGTGTATAAGCCACTGCAAAGTGTTGAAGATTGCTAGCGGTGATCAGGCTGGTTCATGATATGGGCAAACAATTTCACTTTAAATAGGAGTAAGAAGCACCCATGCTGCTCTCACTTCATGACAGGAACGCTTTCAAAGGCTCTCGTAAAACACCACTGCTCTCAGCTCAGTTTGCCTCCAGGCCTGACACTGGCATGCTGTCCCTCTCCCCCACCCAACTGCTGTATCTGCTCCAGGTTTCTCTTACCTGTTCAACAGCTCTGCCAATAGGTCCAAGCTCCTATTCCATACCTCCTGCCCAGCCACTGGCAGGGAGTCATCCTTCTCTGCTTTTTAGGTCCTTATTCTCATCTCAAGTGGAATCACTGCATTGGAAAGACAAATACTATGGGGCCACTTTCAGCTGTTCCTAATTCTCACCCATGCAGAAACTCTGCATTAATTTGGTGTAAGAATTACTTGAGCAATAACTTGTGTGGCAGTAATCTAGGTTTTTTCATATGGTTCTTCGACAAATCAGATGCTGAGATGTCATTAGCATGTTTGTGAATAAAAATCAGGTGAATTTTTTTTTTAAAGTATACCTCTGGGAGCAGAATAATAGAGACCTTTATACAAATATGCACTCAAGTCAGAATGGTGATCCTGAAAACAGTAAAAGTAGCTATTCCAAATAAAACAAAAACCATACTAAGAACTTCTCCTAGCAAACTTTCATAAGGATCTATAATACCAACATATAGTGGAGGTAGTGAAAGATGACCTGAAGGAAATAAGAGTGAATATGAGTAAATTAATTTACAGCACAGATGATATTCCCCAAATACTCAAGAGCTCATTTAGAGTATTAACCTTTTTGCAACCGCTTGATCATCTCAAGCCTAACTCTTTCATGCAGGATTCAGAGGAAGCAAGTGGGCTGCAAAAACCACAAGAAAGAAAAGCCCCAGCATTAAGGTGTTCCAGAGGCAGTTAAGCCATCAGTTTATCAGAGGAAAGTTCACTGAGTTTTCTAAATCAGTAAGGATAATTGAGGACAAAGGCTGTGGATAATTGGGAAAAATATCTGACTCAGCAAGCAACAAATGTCAGGTGAAATTTAGTGTAGACTATATAAAGTGAAGCCTATCTAAAAAGTAGTAATAGTTACAAATGAAAAAGAAGGGTCTTGGGGTTATTATAGGTGGCTCATGAAAACATCAGTTCTCATTAGCAGTCAAAAGCCCTCACAGTTTTAGAAGAGATAAACCAAAACAGACAATATCATTATGCTGCTGTAGAAGTTCCTTCTCTGCCCAAAGCCAGGAATACCGAGTGCAGTCCTTGTACCCTTGAGCCACTATGGCTGTAAGTAAAATAGAGAGATTCAGAGAAGGGCTAAAATTATGATCAAAGATGCACATGGTACAAGGAGTGGCTGAGACATCCAGGAACCTGAATCCACAGACAAGGTGACTTAGAGGGAATATGACTGGAGCTTCTAAAACCATGACTGAACATAAAGAGGATAGGGACTGAGCTTCATTGTCTTCCTCAATAGAATAACCAGAATTCTCCAAAGAACCTAGGAGAAACCACACTGAAATGAAAAATTTAAAAAGTACATCTTCTTCAGAGGACAGTAGGCCTCCAGTAACTCTGTGGTTCCTAGTAGTTTGCATAGCTTGAAGACAACAACAGCAACCATATGAAGAAGCAACACATTGAGGATTAATGATACAAAACCACATTCAGTTTAGAAATCTTCCTGAGCTAGAAATAGTCAGAAATTGAGAAAATATTTATACATGGTTGTCCTGACTTTGTTGGAGATAAAATAATGGGCTAGACAGACCTTTAGGCTGGCAAAGTATTCGTGTGGTAATGACAAATTAGGATAAGCATATTTCACGAGACTTTCAAGCTGTGTTGGGGGAATAATGAAGGGGCATATTTTAACAGTAATGAAAATGTTTAATCCCACTATAACAAAATCTGATCCTAAATGCTCAAGTCCAAAATCTATATTTTGCCTCTTGAAAAGTTGTCTGAACTCAGAAGAGGTGATAAGACCCAGTCTAAGTCAGTGACCTACAGTGCAAGTGAAAGCAAATATTATACATCCCAAATGTGTGCTGAGAATGTTTTTCACTACTGTGTACATGTCATACATATTTCTATGGACTGTTTGTACTGAAAGATGAACTCTTTCAGCACAAATAGAGAAATAGATCTGTTTTGTTGGAAGGCATCATTCATATCATGCCCTCAGTAACAAATATCCACCCAGGTAATCACAGCAACAAACACAAAAAAATCTTGTACTTTTACGGACATACAAATATGTGATTTTTTAAAATCTGAAAACAGCATATGGGTGCCTTGTTCAAGGCAAGGTACAATATTCTATCTTTAAATTAATATCTGACCTGTATTTTACTGTTTATTCTTTGCTTGTATTAGAAGCAGTGGTTGGGATAGCCTGACCTGAACAGTAACATCCATATCAGTGTTATCATTTGCCTAATCACATCCTCTTTGCTCTGAAAGTGACACAGGATCTTCACAATGGTCCTTGACTTGTCTGTAAGCTTGGCTTTCTAGCCAGTTTCATACTAATCAGCCTGGCCTTGTAGCACAGTCCTGTGCAATACAGACAGCTTCTCTGCTCATGTGTTACCTGAAGTTCATAGCTGAGTTCCAGAACTATGAAAATTCTGTCCAGTTTTCTCAAAATTTAACTAATCGATTCTTCTTCAACAAATCTGTGTTTATTTTCTATTTCAAACACCAAATCTCTGAAAGCTGAAAAGGATTTAGACTTTTGGACAGGATTTCAGATCTATTTATTTCTTCGCTCTATCCACCATAGTCGCATGTACTTCACATTTATACTGAAGAAATGAAGTATCATTTTTAGCAATAATTTTTTTACTATCGTTATTGTTATATCTGTTGTCAGGAAACTTAAAATTTTCCATTTCTAGCTTTCATATCTTCATCACTGCTACCAAACACCGCAAACTGACTTATAATTAATAAGCAGATTTGGCTATGTTTCCTAGTCACACTTTCTGAAGTTGGGTGATGAAGTCTTATTTGTGATTTCGACTTCTGCATTCAGTGAAAACACTTGCCCAGTCACAAGGTTCAGAAGGTTCATGAAATTTTATTCTTATCACTTGATTTCAAGTGATCGAGCGCATCATCAAATGCTTTCATACAGTTCACTGGGAATAATAAAGGCATGCTTAACAGGAGATTTTCTTGAGAAGTTCCACCGTGATCCTTTAGGTTCAGGAAAGCCTGGTCTTGCCCAGCCTTAGGGAAACATAAGTGATGCATTCTTATATTTCCAGGCCTGCTGAGAGCTCTCCAAAATACCCAAATGGACCCTTTTGTAATCCAAAAGGGGAATCATCTGATTGAGATGAACTATCTTAACTAAGGCACCATGAGAAATTTTACCAAAGAGTTTTGGAAAAACAGAGGCCTTGGCAATTCGCCACACACATACTAAAGGGACTTCATTACATGATTTTACAATTAAAGAGAAAACATCAAAACATATTGTCACATTCAAGTTAAAAACAATGGCTTGTATTGAAAAGCATCTGTTTCAACTTAACTACAGATGTGAACTCTTAATAGAAACCATGAATATTATTGTTGGGTTTTTATTTTAGCTCACTTTGTATCACAGAAAGCTTAACTGATTCAGGCATCTTTTAATTAAGTTGATCCTAATCCAATTAGGCAGAAAAATTCTGATATGTTAAATAAATGGTTATAGTTTATAGCCCCTTCAAGTACAAAAATTTCTCTAATTTCTCTTGAAACACCGGCATTTTTATCTGTGCAGTATATAAGCTATATGACTGCTGTAGACACTTTGGGTCGATTCAGCTCTCACAAATACCCATTCTGCATCTCTCTTAGTTCTGAAGTTATTTCTCATGCAAACCAGCATCAGAACTGTAGGTGAGCATTTGATATTCCCCCATCAGCAATTTGCAAGAAAAAGAGGAAAAACACTTTACTCCTTCGCTAATGCCAAAGTGCACAGTTACTGGGAAGAAGGAGAGAAAACTCAAGCAAGAAAGACACTGTCAGTCACAGATGAGAAACATGGACAAGTTCACAAGGGCACAGAGAATGTAGCAAAAAGGCAAAATGCAGTTGACCAGATGCTTTTACTGGCCTGTGACAAATCTGCAAAGGAGATTGAGAGAATTTAAGGAGAAAATATGTTTTATTGGATCACTAGGGCTTCATGCAGCAGTGCATGTGTGTGGAAAAGTGTCTATCTGGGGCACAGCTTTTTCTCCTGTGTGGTGTTTCTAAAGCAGTACTATTTTTACATTCTCCAAAGTCCCAGAAAAATGTTCTCAGAGGAATAAAAGCACATTAAACGGTATTCAACAGCACGGATCCATCACCTATCTGCAAGGTAGGTTTTCTCTTGGTGAACCTCTAGTCAATAAATGATTTTTTGTGAAAAAAAAACAGAGAGGGTATGTATCTGCAAAATCTTTTAATTAATTCTCAAAATGAGGTGAACAGGATATTCCAAGGAAATAATGTATTTTTAACTAATGTTATCAATTAGCATTTAGTTAAAGAAAGCTGTTCCAAATTTGGTTTTCCTAAATCAAATAGAACTCAAGTTGGTTTTTTCCTTTCCTTCTAGCAGATCAGTAAGTGTTCATATTTTTGAAACAAGTTAATGTTTTTAAAATGGTATTTATAAGGTGGTGTGCTTAGCTTGTGGGTATGTCTAAGTTATTCCTCTTGTGCTGAAGGCAGCACAGAAAATGATAGACAAAAGATAACCTAATTACTTCTGTCACAATCACTGTGTATTAACACAGCTATTAACTGAAACATTTTTAACACCTGGTAAACAGAAATTTCCTACTAATTTATTCCAGGTTGAGGTAGTAGCTTGTAAAATGCTCAAATGTAGGCAACATCTGACAAGGTTTCATAAACTATGAGGCTTTGCACACTGGGAAGCTGGATTGCTTGGTTCATCGCTGACAGAGGAGAAATAATTTCTCCTTGATTTGTACATTTTCAATGGCAAGACTAGGATGCAAACAAAAATGTTGTTGACCTGAGGCTTTTAAAAGCTTACTGTGAGGATTCTTCTAGGTGTTATACAGTGAAATAATTTCTGCTGATCTCTGCATTTTTTAATTTCATATCATCACATTACTTGTCTGCAGCCAGTATACAAGTCCCAGACATAATCACAGTGTTAAAAATTTACATTTTTTGAGAAAAAAGGTTTTTTCCACATATGAAAATGCTTAAACAAAAATTTAATGACTGGATCCAGAAAGTTCCCTTTAGGCCATAGAAAATTACTTTAATCTGTGAATGTGATTTGCATCCATCAGAAGACAAAACTCTCAGTCAACAGTACAGTTAGCCTAAAATGTGGCTTTATATTTGTTCTGCTTTAAAGGTGCTTGTCTCAGTCCTGAAAGGGAAAATGATAGCCTCTCTTTTTGCTTAAAGATGTGGTGGCTGAACAAACGTGTTTATTGGTGGAACATTCATTCATTTAACAACATGTTCAATCAGCCACACTATACCCATGTTGAAAAGTGAGTCTGCAAATAATACCATGCAAAAGCACAAATTTAATTCTCCTTTACCAATATGCTCTGAAATGCTTCACAGAGATAACTGTGGGAAAGGAAGTGTAGATTCAAAAAGCTTAAAAATCAAGAGTTTAATAATTCTGTTTAACAGGACCGTACAGTGTGAGAAGTTCCCATAATAGATGCAACGCAATCGAGGCCAGATGCTTTTCAGGGCTGTAGCCAGCTTAAAGCTCCAGGATGGGTGCTAAGGAATGAAGAAACCCAAGGTATTCAGTTAGCCTGGTTATCTAAAACTGTGCCACAGATACTCAAGCATTTCAGAATCTGGCTCAAATAATGTCATTAATTTAAAAATATGGGTTTAATATATTTAAAATAAATAAAATGCATTATTTTTAAAAATGTGCTCTGACCAAGAAGAAGACAGAATGAGCTCTTTATCAGACTTGTTCTGAACGCTTCTTTTATTTTTTTTTTTATGTCAGTATGCTAACAAATGCATGTTTCGGTAGCACTGAAGCTTTGAAACTTCCTACTGTTACATAATAAGATTACAGGTTTCTTGATTTCATAAACATAACCAGAAAAAAAAAATCAAAAAAGACCCCAGCAAGGAAATTATGACTGTTCCCACCCTTTTCCCTCAACATGTGGAATTTCCACCCTCCTCAGCCTCTCAGCTGTGCCAAATGCTTAAATATCTGATTGCGTTGCTGAGGAAGAGGCTAGGGAGGAAAATGTGGCTTTGAAGAAGGAGAAATAATCTCTTGGAGTGGAGATGAAGTAGATTTTGACCTCAGCTTTTCTCACAGAGACGTCTCTGTCTCACAGAGGAATTCAAGGACCGGGTGGCAACAACATATAGGGTTTCAGCGGAGATGTTCATTTGTCAGAAGAAATATAAGGATAAAAGAATGGAAGTAAAACGGATTTCCTTGAACCCTCTGTTCTTTTCATGCCTATAACCACTTTAAGTTGGGGCGTTTATGCAAATTGTTTACACTAAGCAAGCTGCAAAAGCAAGCTTTTATTGTCCATGAAACAGAGTTTATGATATAAGAAAAACCTGCCGCCAATAGAGAGCCCTTCACCCAGGTAAAACTTGATGTCAGTGAATTGCTTTTCACTTGGTCCTACTCAGTAAAGTACATGTATCCTTGATCCTAGTTAAGTTAATAATGAAGTACCTTCCCAAACTAAAAGGGAAATACTCAGTACAGTTTTTCTGCTTTTTATTTGTACTTTTTTATATATACACTCCTTAAAACACTTTTTGTTATAATGACAATGACAAAGGAGCTTCAAAGCAGCGATGTGAACACTTTAAAGTTCACACACACTAAATAAAGTGCACCAAGTGGAACGTTTGACACTAAAATCTTACCTAAGGTCACTTTCTGCACACAGTTAATGAAAAGTGGTCTTACTTGATAAGATAAACCAGAAAACTGCTAAGTCTTCACACATGTAAAACCTCTTAGTCTCAATATGTGCTCCTCCAGAGGAGCTTTACTTCAGCAAAGGCAGCAGCATTGAGCATAACACCTTGGTCAGAACCTACAAAGGAAAATGAAAGGTTTTTCCTCTTACAGTTTCTGTCAGCTGCACTGGCAATAAATTCCTCATCATGGAGAGAATCCTATAATCCCACATAATAAATCTTTTTACAGAGTTTAATCTCCATCATGAAAACCATTCATATGCAAGGAATGACCTTTTGCCAGTCTTTAAAGAAATAAAAGTTATGTACTGTAAAATCAAGTTACCTCAAGATAAAGCTAGCATTAATTCTCTAGTTCTTAACTTTTTCTTCTGAAAGCACATGATTATTTTGTGATGGGTCCTTTTGGCATTGTCAAATTAGCTTTCTCATTCCTCTAGGGGTCCTTCCAGTGAATTAGAGCAAAACAAAATGTTGAAGCTGTTTGTTCTTCAGTGGTTTGACTATTTTGTAACAATTGCACACTTACTTTGTTTGCAGCATAACAAATGATGAAAACACAAGGCTATCCTAATGCAGAAATAAGAGATTCCCATATTAAAATGGTTAAGGGACTAAAACATGCTTCTCCTCTGGCACCACCCACATTTCAGGTAAGCAGTTAAAAAGCTCTCAGTCTGGTATACGGCTGCTCTAATGCAAGTGCCACGTGGTTTAGAAAACAACAAAAGCTGGAAATATAGCCACCTCGTTTTCCGTTTTCTTATTCATTCAAAGATTGCAGAAAGAGTTGAAATACTTATGTTCTCCAAAGTGCCTCCTCCAGGAATGCCTTGAAGGAAAACCACAGAAACACATGAATTTATTTTCTTCTTTTTATTTGGTCTTCCCAGAACAATCATTTGATGTATGTTATGATCTTCAAAGTATAATCTTCCCAGTAAAGGACTGAGACTCGTTTTATAGCACCAGCATTACAACATGCAGGAGGAAATCACTGATAGGCATTTTACCTCATTGAATCTTCCCATGGTCCCTCTGCATCAATCTTAATTCCTTTTTGATAACACAATATAGATCCAAGAAAGCCAAATACCTTGTATGAATGTTAGTGCCAAACTAATGTTGAGTATGAGCCAGCAGTGCCCTGGCAGCCAGGAGGGCCAAGCGTGTCCTGGGGGGCATCAGCCACAGCATCGGCAGCCGGGCAAGGGAGGGAATTGTCCCGCTCTGCTCTGCACTGGGGCGGCCTCGCCTCGAGTGCTGGGGGCAGTTCTGGGTGCCACAACATAAAAAAGATATTAAGCTGTTAGAGAGCATCCAAAGGAGAGCCACGAGGATGATGAAGGATTTGGAGAGGAAGCCATACAAGGAGGGGCTGAGGTCTCTTGGAGATTTCAGCCTGGAGAAGATGAGACTGAGGGGACACGTCAATACAGTTACAACATTCTCACAAGGGGAAGAGGAGGGGCAGACAGTAATCTCTTCTCTCTGATAACCAGAGACAGGACCTGAGGAAATGGTCTGAAGCTGAGTCAGGGGAGGTTTAGGTTGAATATCAGGAAAAGGGATGATTGGACCCTATAACAGGGTCCCGAGGGAGGTGGTCAGAGCATCAAACCTGACAGAGTTCAAGAAGCATTTGGACAATGCTCTCAGGCACATGGTGTGACTCTTGGTATTGTCCTGTGTAGGGGCAGGATTTGGAGGCAGTGATCCTTGTAAATTCCTTCCAGTTCATCATATTCTATGATCCTATGAAAAATTTCATCATCATACTGATTTTCTCTTCCAGATTAGGTCCATTCTCCTACCTGTGAACTCTCTTAATAAGTGGTGATTATTCAATGCCTCCATAAATATTAAGTATAAAAAATATAAAGTACTTATTTTTGAAAAATCAGACTAGCACTAGATACCCCTAAGTTCTCATCCTTTCTTTGTCACACTCTACTTCCTATAGTCATCACATTAAAACGTATTAGAGACACATCAGCTTTGAGACCTCAGTGCTACTCGTGTGCTTCTAAGTGTGCTTGTGCATTAAACACATCGTCCCTACTGAACCAACAGCTCAACTGGATCTGTGCTCAAGCAACTTCTGAACAGCATCTGTTAGCATGGAGTGGGAATGTTTTTACTGGTCTTCACATTGCGATTTTTCCTAATATTAGTGCTATAAGGCAATTTACTGTGCAGTCCAAACATTTGGTAGTCTATTACTTCAGGACTGATGCTTACAGAATCACAGGTCACTCCTGATGGGACAATGCAGAGTACAAAAGGATACACAAAGAGGGAGAGATAGGTACAATGTGGTCAAGTCTATTTTAAAAGGAAGTATGATGAAAGTGTTTAGAAGAGGTCATAGCAACTGATATACTGTTGACTTGTGAATTTGAGCATTTCCACATTGCTTGGCAGCTGGGATGTGCATCACTTTGTGCCTGCTCAGAATTACTGGATTGGGGAAATTTACCTCCCTGTGAGAAGGGAGCAGAACATAAGGAGAATTCTCTCAACAAATGTAACCATCACTGATTAAAATAAAAGTTACTAGGGAACCATGATAAGATGACATTAAATAGTCATTGACTCATTTCCCAAAGAGGGATAAAAATTGAAAGGATTACCATATGCCATTAATTTTAAAGATATCGGACGGGCCTCGTAAGAATGAAAAATTACTACTGAGGGTAATTTGTACATATGTTAAGACAGATTAATTCTGAATCTTGAGATTTTTGCAAAAAAGAGAACAAAATAATGTAGATTATAATGCTATTTTTTTGAATTGAATTCTAAGAGCAGAGGAGACATAATTCGTTGTCACCCCAGGACAGTAACTACCTAATTGAGACCATGAACATCAGTATGTCCATAATTACGGGAATCAACACTGACTTTGATTTGCATATATGTAGAACAACTTCTTGGCTGGCATAATAATCAACATATCTCTGTCCCAGTCAGTGCTATCAAGCTGTATTGATTTATGGCCACTGGATACTGAGGTGATGCAGGTAATAACTATTTTTGGAAGGCATTATTTGGAAGAAACTGTTATGATGAGGCCAAATTCTACACCCCTTACTCAGATGCAGTCACTGTGCGACTGAGTAAGAAGAGAAAAAGCCCATCTTCTGGAGGCTTGTCTGGGAGCTGAACATAAAATCTGATGTAGCTTAATAATAATCACATTTGAGCTGCATAGGTACATATTAAAAACACTGTAAGAGACAGAGTAAATTTTAAAATCAGTAGAGCTTGAAACACAAGTATGCCTGAGCTGAAAAGATAAGAAACCAAACCAGGGCATAGATGCTAACTTTTGCTTACTGTTTGCCCTCTTTTACTCGACAGCTGCTGGTCGGAGGATCTGTCATACGGAAAATATGTGAATAGGATGAAACATCTGTTAATGTATCTCTGCTCCCACCCAGCTCCTTAAAAGAAAAAACTGTGGGCTTGTTACTATTTTCAGTAGTGCCCAGACACTTGTTCTGGTCATTGCAGCACGGGGATGATGATGTCTCCGCACTGCCTGCCTGCCTGGGGCCAGAGTGGCAGTGCATTGTGCTCATCTCAGGCATGTGGGGAAGCACAAAGACAAGGTCTTAAAGTAGCACGTAATCTTAAAAAGTGCCATTCCAGAGGAATTCCATTCAGAAATACTTAGCATGAGGAGACCTAATTGCACCAGCAGCTAGTTTAGTTTGCAGTGTGCTGTAACTAGAGAGATAATTACTAGCCCAGCTGCTTCTGTTACCTCTTTTCATCTTGCTAGGCAGTCATTTCCCTGATCTCTTGCATGGTGACAACATGGCATTCATACCTGCTGGAGACACTGAGAAATTATTCCTGGCATTAGTTATTATTACTTCATTTCTTTACTGGAGAAACAGGGAGAGTGTCAGCAAAATAGATGCAATTATGAAAAAGCAAGGACCCTTCTTTTTCAGAGCGAAAAGGGGAATTAAAAAGACCAAATTATTGGGGTGTTTGGCTTTGGAAATAGTCAGCTTCATAAACTCAATAAAATGTTCAAATGTAAAATACATATCCCTGTTCAGAAACAGCTATCTTGCACCAGACTGAGAATGCAATGAAAAAGGCATATCAGTTCAACTGAGCATTATTTTTCCACTGACAGAAAAGGCACTTTGTGCCATTTCAAAATCTAATACTCAGTATATTCTCATTTGTCTAGGTTTTTTTCCCTCATCTGCAAATGCAGCAGTAGGCAAATTCAACCACATTAGGATATTTTAACTTTCAACCTGAAGATGAGAAGACAATCTGTTTCAGTTGCTGTCATGAGCTTCTGTGTCAAGCTGACATGTTTATTCTTGGCCTTTTACGCTGTGGTTGAGAATGCCATGAAGGAATTGAGTTAGTTTTGATTGACTATGACACTGCAAATAAACATGCCAATACACTCTGTAAGTTTGTCATTCTTTTTCATCCTCTCAGCTCTGCAGCTGATAACCCTGGGCACTCGCTGCCAGCAAGTCCTTAGAACAGAATGGGCGTCAGATGGGCATATATGAAAATGGCCCATGAATACCTGCTAATAAGAAGAGAACTCAGAAATCATAACGTCATGGAAAAAAAAGTAAAAACTGTGGAAAAAAGAGAACAGTTTATGTTCACTGCACAATTCTGTGATACCCAAAAGTCATACCTTTCTTCAAAGAAGAGACCACATAGTAACAAGCAGAGAGAATCACACAAGATCTGCATCATCATCATCAGTGACAGATTCCTTTTAAAGAGCAGTGTTCATTGTGCTACTCCCACAGTAAAATGGGTGTAGAGGCAAATCTCATACAATGACGAAGGTGGAAAAAACATAGTAAATCTGCATTTCAGTGCCTTTTGTTTTTACTGCTTTGGATGTTGCCTTTTGCAGAGCCATAAAAGCATGGAAAAACCTACCAAACAGGCCAGTGCTCTTCTTTAACCCTTTGGCAACAGGCAAGGAGTGTCTGGAAATCTTGAATTTTAGCCTCAAGTCTATCAAAGCAAAACAAACAAAAAAACCAGCTCACAACTCTCAAAGTCTGGCAAGAGAAGTGGAGAACATAAAAGCTGTGAAAATGAGGCTAGCTAGGCAAAAATACAGAAAAGGATTGGCATTAGAAAATATTAGTTCATTGACTGATTTTTGAGCAAATACAAAGTTGTTGTTTTTTTAGAAAGAATGCAGCATTTCTGCTTTGAAAAGTGATATTTAAAGCAGAAATTGAAGAATTCATCTGATTACTAAGTAAATAGCAATAAGCTAGTCATCATAAGCTATTTTATAATGATCATGTTCCCCGCATTCTAGTCAAAGAAAGAGTTCCAAATAAAGTGATGTGACAAAGTGTTTCTAAATATTATAAGGTCACTTTCCCAAGCTTGAAAATCCAAGATTCAAATAGTTTAACCCCTGTGTTTTCAGAATAAGAAAAGATAAACGTAATCTCTATTTTGACACTAAGTTATGAATAAACAGAAAATCAGCTGTTGAACTCCTTTTGGCTGTGATATGCAATCATAAAAATGGTTCAATTATTCAAATTAAATCAATATAAATATGTCAAATAAAATTAGCAGATGTTTTAGTGTGCTATTGTTTATATTTGCATATTCAAAATATCACTAAATATAGGCACAGACTTTTGCATGTGCATGTGTATATGTACACATTCATGTATAGATCAGTTTCTTGATTTTTCCTAGGTATTTCACATGCCCTGTATTTCCACAGAATCTTAGAAGAGTTCGGATTGGAAGTAACTTTAGAGATCATCTAGCTTCACCATCCCTTCCTTGGGCAGAGACATCTTTCACTAGACTAGGTGCTCAAAGTCCCATCCAGCCTGGCCTTGTACACTTCCATGGATGGGACATCCAAAACTTCTCTTGTCCTTTCCCTGTGATTCCTATTCCAGGAATTTTTCTCCTCACCTCCCTTAGGTTAATGGGGGTTAATTCAAGATTGTCGGAGCTGTGGGACGTGCTTCATTCAAAACAGCAAGCACTCAGTGCTTGAGCAGCTTGCCTTGCACCTCCAAGCTTGGCTGTGTCCCTAACAGGAGGACTCTGGCTCTGCACAGAGTACTTTGGGAGCCCCAGTGCTCCAGCGAGCCCCTCTGCCCTCTTTCCTTCATTTGGAGCACTCAAGTGCAAATGCAGCAAAAGGGGCTGCCTTTGTTAAACAAGTCAGCTGCACAGAAGAAAGCTGTTCACTAGAAAAAAAGATTGAAACTTAAGTCAGGCAACCTTCTGCTGCACTGCTGCCCTCATTTCTGAGCTGGCACACACCTTGTTCTAGCCTTGTCCCCTGTCCACAACTGTCCAGCTGTCCTCCAGCTGTCACCCTGGGTGAAAGGGGACAAAACTGCTGCTCTTCAAATCAACTCCATCCCCTTCTGAGTGCCTCTGGTGAGCTCAGAACTCCATGGGATGAGGTCCCTTGACAGATGGCTGTGTCCAACACCCCTCGGTCTGTCCCTGCACTGCTGACGGGCACAGTGGGTAGGGAAGGGAGCAAGTGACAATACCCACAGGCCCTACAGGAGAACTTTGTGGGACAGAGGGCACTGGGTGGCTATCAAAGGTAATCAGGCTGCTGACACTTCCCAAATCAAGGTGTCTAAATCCACCTTCAACATAAAATTAAGTAGTTCAAAATAATGACTGCATTGTATGTGAAATGCGGATAGCAAGTGCATAATTACTTGAAAGGGCTGCTGTGAGAATTAACACATGAAAATTTGAGACGAGGTCAGATATAGGAACAGAAATCCCCAGATAGGGATTATTTCTGTAAGAATGCTGAAGCACAATTTCTAATGCTCATGGCAATTATAATCTTCTAGATCATTCTTCTTTCAATGCTTTTTCTGTCCAGTGGAAAAAAAAAAAATGTTTGGTCATGCTTCTGGATGTAGTGCTTCTTCCTTTTTCCCAGGCATAAGAGTAGGAATGTTTAGCTCTGTGTTTTATGTACACGTCACTAAAAACAGAAGAAAATAGGTTACAGAAACTGTGACTAGAAGATCTGCAGGTGTGTGCCCCATGATCAGAGGCAGAGCAGATGAGAGGTCAGGAAATTACTGCTTTCAAATTTGAAGAAGCCATATAATAAATTCAAGCTAAAATTAAGCCATCTCTCCTCCTGCAAAAAAAAAAAAAAATCAAAAGTATTTGTTAAACCTGCAAATCAACTGATTGTATATTTTACCTAGATTGATTTTGAGTTGTGTGACTCCTCCTTGAAATTACATTTACATTAAAGGACATAGAGTTACCACGTACTTTTTTATTCTTTCACCTTTCTGTCTTGATGACTACTGCAGTTGCTGTAGATATTGAAAGACTAAATAAGAGGCACAATGTGCTTTAAAGGAGCTGTACAAAATTCAGATACAACTGTCATACAAATATTTCCAATCCTGCGAGTAAAGTAAGGACTTGATGGTGTCAAGAAAGCTAAGCCTCAAATGCAGTTGAGACTTGTAAGGGATGACAAGGCTTTTTTTAAAAAAACATGGTTGAATGATTGGGTGCAGCTTGTAATGGTTAGTGGGTTGTACTCAACATGGAGACCAGTAGAAGTGAGGTAATGCAGGGAACTATCCCAGGATCTGTACTGTTTAATTACTTCATCAATAACCTGGAGGAAGCATCATGAACATCATATTTACAGCCCAGCCAAGTGCATGAACACTGACCCTTCCCTTTTAACAGGATAGTATATATTTTCAAAGCATCTGATCTAGAAAGAGTGGTCCTTCCTTGTTTCAAGCTCTTTGTCCTGTGCCTTGTATTACCATCTTCCCAGCCTGCTCCAACCCTTACCTTCTCCTCAACCGGTCCCAGTTTTCCCTGCTCCCCATGTCATCTTTTCTGCTTTTGCTTTCTTTTCCCCTGGTCCCAGATCATGTCTTGTCACTGTTCCCTAACCAATGCCTTTCCTCACTGCTTCTGCCCTCCCAGGAAGGCTGTCCCTGAAACATCCCTATTTTCTCCTCTAAGTTTTAGAGATACAGCCAAAAGAGTGTTGAAAGGACAAGACAGGGCAGGTTCTGGGTTTACCCTCTTGTCCCCTGGAAGGCACAATAATTTGTCCCAGGGACAGGCCTACACAGATCTTGCAGTTTCAGCCTGGCCCACACTTGATGTATGGAGCCTTCAGAGATGTTGGCGCTGGCTTCTGATAAACAGATGGAAATGGGGTTTCCGGGAGACTCTAACAAATTAAGGTTTTGTTGGTTTTCCCAAGGATAGAATTTTTAATCTCACTCTCAAAACTTCCCAAACAAAACAATTTGGCCAAAATCTAGATCATGGTAGACATACTCAGTGAAAAGTCTGTATAATATTTTATCTTCACTAGGCAAACACTAAGACATCCCTGAAATCACTTTTTGAGCAACTTTAACTTGAAGCAGGAAAAGAAACTTCAAGTAACATCCAAGGTGGAAATTAATCTATTTGATCAGTTTACAGCCAATGGACAATGGAAAGCAAATTTGACTCTAGCTGTCATTTCCACTTCTTACTAAGCCAAAGATACAATCAGCTCAGCCACCTCTGTACACAATCTTCTATTACAGAAAGCACATATGAACAGAAAGCACAGCTCCTCTTCCCTAATGCAGGATAACACAGAGTGCTGCAGCAATGCAGCACAAAGACAATTGATAATTCTTAAAAATAAATTGAGCAGGTCATCCTAAGCACCAGTGGCACAGTCAAATTATCTTCAGGAGCAAGATAGCAATAAGTTCTTTCTCTACCTATTAAATGAAAAAGTAATGAAAAAAAGAGCTGTTCTCTCAAATCTAGACACTTTTTGTACATCCATCCACCTTAATCCAACAATGCTCATTAAGGATATACAGTGATTTTACCATATTCTAGCAGCTTGCAAAGGGAGCCTTTTAAGAGCATTCCAAGAAAAATGCATAATTTTTATAAAGACCTGAGGTCTGAAGTTTGTTCATTTAATATCAATGAAATATGAAATATAGTATTTGCCAAACTTGCTAGTCTAGGCAGATTTCCTGATTAGCCTGCTTTAGTACTCTTTCCTCTTTACTGGTGATATAAAATAAAAATAACATTGGGGATTTCGTTTTGTTTTGCTTATTTTTCCTGAGCAAAGTGGAGGCTTTGTTTTTAATATTCTTGCTTAGTATCATACTCTCCAGAAAATCCAGAAGTAACACAGCCAAAGATAGCTGAAATTATCCAATACATAGTATGCAGGAAAACACAGTAGTATGAATCTTTTCTTCTTCTTTATATATTTTGCATCTTTAATCAAGCTCATGTGCAAATAATGATACTTGGAATCCTATTACTGGTTTGTGTCTTTAATTCTGGCAGTGAGATAAATAAGTACTATCAGCTGGGCCAGCAATTAACTATGCATTGAATTGCAGTTTCAAAAATAGAGCCCAAGTTGCCTCTCTTAAAAAGGCTGCTCCCAGAATACCACTATACCATGTGCATTCCTAAATGTATTGTTCAAATCCATGCAGCCAATGAACATTTCCTAATATGCATAGGATATTATTATGGAGTGGACACATACTGGTCATTATGGAAGCGCATCCAAAAAAAGGAAGGAGGGGATTCAGGGGCTTGCAATGTGAGTGGCTATCCAACACCTTCAGGTCTCCAGTCATGCCTGCGTGGCAGCCTGTGGTGCTGTGCATATACACACAGGCTTGCTGAGCACTAAAAGGTTTTTCTACAGTCAAACTGGTGTAGAGAGGCCACAGCGTACTCCAGTTCCAGACACATATACATCCACATATATATTTTAGTTGACCCTGCTTTGAGCAAATGGTTTGGACTAGACGATCTCCAGAGGTGCCTTCATACCTCAGGTATTCTATGATAGCTGACATGGTGCAAATGCCTATGCTATCCATCTCCTCATTAAAATTCCAAGGCAACACTACTTAAAACAATGTCAGTAAATGGAAGAGGAGCTAGGGAGAGGATAGATGCAAGTGGAATGTCTGAATAGAGAGATCAACAAAACAAAACAAAGCAAAACAAAACAAAAGGAAAGAAATTTGAAATAGAAGAGCTGGATAGTAGGCAGCTGGTCTAGAAGAAAGCTAAACCCTTTTTTAGCAGTCACGCTTTCTCTGAGACAACTGGAAAAAAACACTCATTGTGAATAAAGTATCTGAAGGCATCAGCTGTTTTTTTCTGTCAGTGAATCACTGGCAAGCATCTACTTAATTTTGAGAATCTGCCATATTTAATTGTCCCATAATTTATGCAAATCTATTTTCATCACGCACATAGAATGCTAGCTATTACTTACTTATGAGTAGTAGTCAGCTAGCTCTGGGTCATGACTAAAATTGTTCAAGCAGGAGAAAACAAACAATTTAGGAATAATAAGCAATAGATATTATTTCTTTCCACATAGTACTAAACCTGTTTCTACGTGAATACATAGAGAAAGTCATCATTCACTGAACAGATATTATCAAAATTTTTAAAACATTTGTTAATAACAAATAGGAAAGATTTTGTAGTGGTTTGATTCGCATTTTCCCCTTTTCTGTGAGATAAGAACAGGGAGGAATACAAAGCAGGCACCAAACTTAAAGAATATAATGAAGTTTATTACTACAACTAAAAGTAAAGTGGAATAAAAAGGAATTAAAGCAAATTAACCCCCCTTTTTCTCCAGCACCTCCTCCATCCACCTGTAATATAAAGACACAAACTTAAAAGCAATTCAGTTAGTTTGCCCCTCTATAACAATCTTATGTCAGTCCATTGAGTGAGAGAAGTCTCTTTTGCTCAGCTATAGAACTTTTCCACAAGAACAATCTTCTCATGGCATCCACGTCACAGCACGACTGCCATCTGGGNTCCATGTAGCAAAGAAGAATTATAGCATATGCCAGGATAGACATTTTAGACTGGTGTAAAACCAGCATTCTAGCGATTGCTAGATGGGGTCACTGAAGTTTCACTGATTTATACCAGACACAAATCTGGACTTTATTTCTTCTTTTTTGTTTTCTTCCCATTGTTCAGCCTTCTTTTTTGCAGAACATGATTAGAAAGAAAGACTGAGGAAGAACATAGTAGCAGGCAATTGGAGAGATGAGATCCAAACTGATTAAGGCACGAACAGGTGATTGCAAAGATGCAGAGGAAAGAGAAGTCAGATTCTGGCAATGTTTCTGTGATTGTGAGACAAACTTAGAGGTGATGGAGATGAAGGGCAGAAAAGAAAGTCTGGAATCACAAATGTCTCAATTCTACAGTAATTTGGTACTAACCTTTTATAACGGAAAAAAAAATTGAAAAGCTCTTAACAAATTAAGTAAGGAAAATGTTAGAGAAACAGACTCATCAAAATATTTTACTCAGAGCAGCTTTAAAACAAGTTTTCTTCACCAGATTTACTCTGGTGTTGATTTTGGCTAATACTTTTTTTTTTTTTTAATCATGAATTAGGACTATGACAGCCTTTTTCCCACTGCCTGTCTTTATTACCATGAAAACAAAAAAAAAGTATTTTTCTAGAAATGTTGGGTAGCAGGGACACGTGAAACGCTTTCCTGAGTTTTCCCAGTTCAGAGGAACCATGCAATGAAAAGAAGCAAGCTTGCCTGAATCTGAAAACAAAAGGATACCATCTACTTTTATGTACCAGGCACAGACCCGAAGGATCACAAC